>JAGFPH010007803.1:44761-61949 GCA_018207615.1 Philaenus spumarius | reverse complement strand
GTGCAGTTACTTTTGTTGCTATTTTGATAAAATTTTAGCATTTGATTCGTTTTTTAGCATTATTGAGTCGCCATTTTGAAATGGTTAAGAGCCGCATTTGAATTTTTAATGCATTTCGGAGCATTGGGTTTTATGTTATTTATTAAAACTATTAACATTGAAAAAAAACTATGGTTTTAGGCTAATTTTGGTTGTTGTAGACAATTACCAAGAAATTATGTGTTTAGTTTTTGTAGATAATAGCTCGGTTATCCTTTGACCTAGAGAAACGACAAAAAAAGCATTTTGTCTGTCGTTAAAAAATAAAAATATTTTGTCTGTTGTAGGCCCCTACATTTTTTTTTAAAGTTAATGGGTTTCAAGATATTCCACACTAAAAATTTGTAGCGGCCGCCATTTTGAAAATTATAAAAATAAATTCTTTGTACTCGGTACACTTGTAAATCTAACATACAAAATACTTATTCCAAATTTGATCTCGATATCTCATCTATTTCTGGAGTTACAGTGAGTTTTTGTAAAAAAAAAAAACAAAATGGCGGAATCTGCCGACTGTCTGAGGCTGTCTGCCGACTGTCGGTAGACTGAAGCAGACTGTCTGCCGACACAGTTTGTGGTTCTCCGTCTTGTTTTGCGTCCACACCAGAAAGCCAGTGTTTGACGACATGGTGACTGAAGAGGACGTGGTTTTAGCTTGTGCGTGCTTTATCTTTCTAAATCTTATATGGCTGATTCACCAAGGAAGAGGCGATGGTGGACCCGCAAGTTTCTCGAAGAAGGTTCCTATTATGGCCACAATTTGTTATCTGACCTTGATGGTGCGGGTTTTCGGAACTTCGCGAGGATGACACCTGCAGATTTTGAAATTCTGTTAGGATTCGTTGTGCCAAAGATATCAAAGAAATGTACGCGATACAGAGCTTCGATTTCAGCAACCATCCTTCTTGCTGTAACGTTTAGATACCTAGCTAGTGGGGATTCATTTACCAGTTTACGATACACCTTCAAAATATCCAAACAGATAATTTCACGGATAATTCCAGAAGTTTATGAAGCCATCATCAGCGCACTTCGCTGTTTTGTAAAGGTAAGTTGAGTGAAGTAAAATAAATATTATGTAATATATTTATTCAGTCATATTTTCTTATTTATTATTTCTGCCTTTTTATCCAAGTAGAACGTTTTTCATACAAGTAATAGCAATACCATACCATACATTATTTAGAACGGCATGTGAATAATGATATTAAAAATATTTGTTTTCGCTCTGGGGCTATTTTCCAAAACTGCTGAAATTTATGTAAATTATGATTTATCTTGTAGCATATAATATATTTTAGCTGATGATTTAGTCAGCCCCAAAAACTACTAACATCTCTCTTTATGTATAAACAAACACAATATTTTGTTAGATAACTAATAATAAACGGTACCAGAAACTGGCACATACTTTCTCACAAATATATTTAAAATTATTAAACAGATTCAAAGTGACTTGTAGGGTGGGGTAGGAGAGGTGATTTTGTATTAAAGTTGTTTTCCCATAAAAATCCATAAAATAACGGAAAAACCATTTTTTCTCAAAAAACGGCTAGAACGATTTTGATAAAAATTTTACAGTTTATAGTACTTTAGGTCCCTAATAAACTATAACATTTTAATCAAAATCGTTAGAGCCGTTTATGAGAAAAGTTGATTTTTTCCGTTATTTTAAGGGTTTTTATGGGAAACTTACCCTTAAAAATAAAAAATGCACAAAAATGAAAAAAACGCCTGGAGATACCGTGGATTAGTACCTCCATACAAAATTTCATCAAAATCGGACGACTGGTTTAGGCACTAGGTCTGATAACAGACACACATACAGACACACACACAGACATCACTCCGAAAACCACTTTTTTAGGTTCAGGGGGACCCAAAACGGATATTTCCACCAAAAACTCAAACTCGAAAATTTTGACGAATACAATAGTCTACTTTTTCCATATACTATGGTATAGGGGGAGAAAGTAAAAATATATAAATATGTTCAAACAATAGTTTTTCACTAAAAATTAAATATTAATATGTGTACTGTAATATGACAAAGGTCACTTTAGAGACTAATATTAAAATATACCTTTCTTAATTTCAAATAAAAAGTAAAGGGGTAAACATACGTATTACTTACTCTCACAATTTTATTAATATAATAAGAATAACAAAGTAGTTATGTTGTGTTCTTTACAAAAATATAAAATGTACCAAATATCACTTTGCAGTTTAAGTATTTTGATAATCGGCCGACAATGTTTCCGCAGACAAGTCTGCAAGTGTGGACGGGGCTTTACACTCAATTTAAACTATGAAAGACTTGAACCCCCCTCCCACAGAATTCTACAATCTGCAAGCGGAAACTGCAAAGGATTTATCAAAGATGGATGCACGGTAAATAGCCATGTCAACGAAATTTTATAGAGGAAAATGATGGAAGGAACACAATTTTTGACTTTGGGACATTAGGTTTGAGTTTGGACTATAGTTTGGACTTCTGGAACGCCCAGAGTGAGGCAAAACCATATGACCGTAATAAAACCCTTACCCTTAGGCCTATTGTGCGACATCGGGGATGGGCACTTGTCGTCTGCCTTTGTATTAGAGTTATTGCTGTTTGTCCCAGTGTCATTATGCAAACTTTTTTAATTGAAAGAAAAACTTAAAAATATTTTGATCGCGTGATTATTTTTATACCAAATATGAAGGAAATCGGTTGATTTTGGGGAAGGAAAAGTAAATAATTAAATCCTATGTGTTTTCAAATATTTTTTATTATCATAAATACGGAAATAAATTTACATTGAATAATGATGTTGAGTTTTATAAAAACCTCTTACTACTGTACACAATAATCATCACCTTATAGTGGCCTGACAGTTTTTTTGTTAATTAAATGCAGTATTAAAATATATACATAAAGTAATACTATTAAATACTATTTTTTATTCTTACTAATATGTTGAACAACTTATTAAAAAACTGATTCAATCTATGATCGGAAATATCGATGTTGTATATGGTTTTCCTCTAAATTCTAGTCAAAATCTATTTCATTATATTTGTATTGTAATTATTGTTTTATGTTGTTTTAATAGTTACAGATTAGTAGCAATAATTGTATGCTTATATATCTTTCTTTTAAACTATATTTTTATGAATCCGTTTTATTATGACTTTTTAACAAATATGTTTAAAACGTTACGTTTTTATGATACCTTTACCATCGTTGTTAACACTTGTGGAAGCAATTAATTGATCACAGTAAAAAGTTTGATAACAGAGAAATCATTTGTTATTTTTATTTTTAACCTATTCAACAATATTCTCACATGAATTAATAATAACTGTTTAGTTTTGTGTAACAGTTTATTATATGTAGTGTATGCTTGTAAAAGCAAAACTAAACCGATTTGCTTCAAATTTGATATCAAAATTAACAGCATTTTAAGGCAAATGACATAGTGATATTTGTTTTTGTAAATTATTAAACGTTTTAAAAGCTACATATTTGTACTGGACGTATATTATGAGTCAGCGACACCTGTTTCCGCGCAGGTCACTACGGATGCCCCATCAATAGGACCCGGGCCTGGGCTACCTAAGCCGATTAGTGCCAGTTGACTGATTCGGTGCCTCACTCTGGGCGTTCCAGAAGTATAGTTAGGAGGTAAACATACCAAAAGTCCCCACTCCTAGCAGGTGAGCGAGGTGCAGGGGAGCCTTTTGTTTGTTTTCCACTTATATCTAAAAAAACTATGCGCCTTAGCGATAATACCGTTCTGTATAAAATTAAAGCTCACAAATCTACTCATTTTTTCTGATTTATCCGCGCTCGAAATTCGCGTATTTTTTAAAAAGAAGAAGAAATTGCATTTTTTTCCTTATTTGGCTAGCTGACTTTTCAACCTTTCGTCCTGCGAAAAAGTTATGAAAAGGGAAGTTGTAGAGCGTTAAATTTCCTTCAATAATATATGATATTTTACAATATTATCTTCAACCGTTCAAAAGATGGAGCAGTTTTAACTTAACGTGTAAATTCCGAGATTTTGCAGAAAAACTTAGGCCTACCTATCGTTATGTTATTAGCGAATTTCCATAGGAAAAATGAGCTATTGCAGTGACCCTTATGGTAAGACCTAGGATCGGGAGTAGCAAATGAGCACCGATCATGGTCCCAGAACACGTTTTTGGGTGTCATTAAAAATAATATACAGGGTGGTTATAAAGTCACTCCCTCCCCCCCCCCTTAACTTTGTTGTTTGTTAAAACAAACAAATATCCTTTGGGGAACGATACCAACTTAACCCAAAGTATCTTTTGAAGCAATCGGAAATTTCGAGTGACCCTTAAAAATGGGGGATTTTGGGGGCAACTCAAATTTTTTAAATGGGAAGTATGTTCATGTGATACCTCATTTTAAAGGTCTATTTAAGACTAGGAAAATGACATAAATAAAATAAAAGTCGGACCACCCAAAACAAAATGGCGGCCCTAAACGTGTTGAAATAAATCGACATAAAGTTGCTAATATCTCGAAAAAGGAAGAGTTTTTTGAAAAATTTCAAGAGACAAAAAATGTTTATTTCAAAGTGCTTGACCTAACGAATTGCTTCCAAATCGATTTCCAAACGTTTAAGTCGACTCCTACATCTTAGAAAATTTTGTAAAATATGTCCTAAGAAAGAACGCTTGTCCTATCGACTTCAGACTTTTTGTCGTATTCTATTTATAATGTCCCATACCCCCATCAAATCAGTACACTGACGCTATTTGTTCTTAGCTGTGTACATATTTGAAATGGAAAATAGATGAATCGACAGTTAGTGATATCACGTGATTGGTACACTGATAAGCTCCACTTCAGCTACCAGAATACAGTCGAGAGCAACTCTTCGTTCTACAATGGTGGGTAAAATTACTTACATTATTTATTATTTATTTTGACAAGACCTTATATTGTGATCTGTTTATGCAATTATGTTAGCAATGATTTCCATAATTTTGTTATTTATGTTTTTTCTCTAACGGATGCATGTATAATATTGTTATTTATAATTAGACCATTTTATCGGTATTAGTTTACAATAGCGGGTCAATCGATACTACTATAAATCCACAAACCTTAACTTTTTTCTTTATAAATATAGTATTTATACACTTCACTGATGCCGGGAAAGCAATATTTAACTACCTTCAACACGTACAATATTAAAAACTTTCAAATGAAATGTTCCTTACGGGAATTTACATTGCAAAGAGCCGACATGTTTTTCTCAGCGTTGCCGAATTTTTCTTGTTGTCTTTCGTGTAGAAACGAACAGTTTACACACAAAGACGTTGTTTTACATTCTACTGTTAAATGTTGAATCTACAGGTTAACATACTGTGACTAAATACCATAGGTTAGAACGTTTTAGGTTTTTTTTAATTATTCTTGCATTTCTGTTGCCATACACACCCAATTTAGTACAAAAACCTATTGATATTGTTCGATTTGGCAACGTTGATGAAATTCCATTTTACTTTCTCACTATAGGCCCTACTATTGTATAGAGAAAGTATAGTGATTGCAAAAAAATCGATGTTGATATTTTTGTGGAAATATCCGTTTTGGGACCCCCTGAGTCCAAAAAAGTGGTTTTTACAAAATGTCTGTCTGTATGTATACAAAGCTAGAGCGAAAACTACTAGATCGATTTTAAACAAATTTGCACCAGACATGTCAAGTACACCTGTATAGGTGCACGAAAAACGGTTTTGAAACATTTTGAAAAACAACTCCCTTCTTGGCAAAAAAATCAAAAAATCAGTTATTATTTTTTAATAAAAAAACCCTCAAACGATTTTGATAAAATTTGGCTTATTTGTAGCGTTTAATGTACCCTACCATATGCAATAAAACCACATCTTTCTAAAAATTCTCGTTTAGCTAGTAATAATAATAATAGATTTTTGGGTTTTTTGGCCATAAAGGGGGTCGTTTTTCAAAAAATTTTCAAAACATTTTTTCGTGCATCTACACAGGCCTAATTGACGTGTTTGGTGCACATTTGTTCGAAATCGATTGAATAGTTTTCTCTCTAGATAATAATAATAATAATATTTATTGGTTAATCTCCTACCCCACCTACAAAATTATGAAGTCACAGCGAATCTGTTTAATAATTTAAATGTGTTTGTGAGAAAGTATGTTCCAGTTCCTGGTACCGTTTTATTGATTAGGCATTTATATTGTATTTTCTATTGTTCTTTATGGTAAGTTGTTATTAACGTTTTGTTACATTATTTTTTATTTTCCTGTTTTGTGGGTACTTTTGGGATTAATATTGTTTACTTTATTTCTTTCTTACGTGTTTGGTGTATGTGAAGTCATTTATTTTGTTATAATTACGTGAAATATTGCGGGAACGTCGAAACTTAACCTATATAATTTCAAGTTTTATTTCTTTCATAATTCCTATACATTTTATTTCCCGGGCATATTTTTGTTGTTTTTACAATCAGTTAGACGTGTTATTTCATTTTATTTAAAATTCCCTTAGAAATCGATTGACCCGCTTTTGTAAATTTTTACCATTTTATTTTGTTTGTCGCCATTGCGACTACTCTTATAGATTAATAAAACAAGCGAGTACTGACGTCGCGACGGTAAAATTTAATGTCATATTAATTTACAACTAGACATAATAATTTCGTTTACATACCAAATAACCAATAAAGAACAGCTCAAAATATAATCTCTCTATTATATAAAAAGTGTTTCTACTTCTTCTTCTCATAATTATAAAGTAATAAGAATAGATTAAATACGTGTATTGCGTAGGGGTGACCATTGCACAACTTCCAGGCGCTGTGTATTGCGTAACGAAGACGTATTGCATAACTTTCAGGCGCACAAATTCATGACGTCGAATTCAAGTCGAAAAAATAAAGTTGAACGGGCTCCCCGGAGATCGCGAAGCGATCGGAGGTGGTGTGGGGGCTGGCGAGCGGGGCGAGCAGGGGGCGAAGCCCCCCAGTATTCTATAATAAAGTTTGTCATTTGTTTTACCGATTCTATGTTCTTCAGGCGAAAACTTTACCATATAGATAGAATAGTTGAACCGTAGTTTGTTTATTATTGACTGAAATTTGGGTTTCGGACGGTAAAATAGTATATGATTATTTCATCACTATATCAAAGCCCACTAAAGAATACCGTTGAGGGATGGGCGTGTACACCGAGACCTTGAACGCTCCAATCGCCGTAGTGCGACGTTGTTACGTTCTTCCAGCGCTTCTAACTGACTGCGGCTGACTCAACGAACGGAGTGTTCGAGGCTAGTAGATATGGCAACGCTGCGCACCCATCCTATTGGCCGTCTCGCAACGGTATTCTTTAGTGGGCTTTGATATAGGAACAAAATTGAAAGTTTTTCGACACGAGGTCAAGTTTAACATCGTTCGAAAATGAACGAGAATCGAAAAGCCACTTTTGGTCATAGTGATGAACTATATTTTTCGTCATACTGAAACCTGTCTACCTTCATTTTGTTCCAGCTGTTATAAACAAACATAAGTTTGCACAAGTTTGAAGATATTAAATCTGTTTAAAAAAATATTAGTAGTACACTAGCTTACTCTAACTTAAAGCGATTGCCAGATCGAACACTTCTATCTATCGATTGCCAGATCAACTACGACTGTCGATTGCTAGATCGTCATTTCTAACTTTTTGACTACAATATCTACTTTTAAGCTTAATAAAACACTAGGGGAGACCCCTGCGTGCTCCGCACACCAACCCCCGATGGAACTTTTCAAAAACATATGTTATGTTTTATTTACAATAAAGGTGTAGGATTAATAATAACCTCAAAACTAAGATGGTAAATAGTGTTAAATGTTTAAATCAAATTATTCCGTATATTTTATAACAGCAGTTAAAATTTAATAATTGTTTCATATTTTGAAGTCAGCTGTTAATATTGGTTACTCACTATCAATTACCGTATATTATAAACTACTTCAATAAAGTAAATTACAACGTAAACAAACTATGTATGATATTAAAACATTTAGTCCAGTCAAGGAATGAGGTGTAGAGTGCGTGAGCAGGTAACTAAACGATTCCTTCAGAAACTTGTTTAGGGGGCTTAGGTTGTTAACATACCAAAAGTCCTGACTCCTAGGTGATGAGCGGGGGGGAGGAGGGGGGTAAATGTACGAATTTTGGGTTTTTCGCTTATATCTCGAAAACGGTGCATCGGAGAGAAATATTTTTAGATAATAAAATGGAGTTCTTGAAATTATCTAAAACTTTTATATCATATGTTTTTTTCTAATTCCTAACCGTTTTCGAGCTATACCCTCGGAAAAAGTTGAAATTTACAAAAAAAATCAATTTACGTCAAAATATTCATAAACATTGCATCATATTGTCTAAACCTATTCATAAACGAAAAGTATGAATAGGAAAGAAGTTGTAGATTTTTAAATACCTTTCATTTAACACAAACCGCATGTCAATCGGTCCAATAGAACTCCAGATGCCACTCGGAATAGGCTTAAAATTCCACCTTGTTAAATTGCCGTAAGAGATTTTAATTTCCGTTTTTGGAAAATTTTGTGGGGTAATAGCTGAAATCCAAGCAAAATGGGCAAATATACAGACACTTACCTTTAATTTGGTACCAACTGCGTGTATATCGGTCCAGTAAAACTCGAGATCTCACTCGGATTACAAAAAATCTTTTCAAATTAATATATAGATTAGGCCTACACTATACAAAATGCAACACATTATAATATATAGGGTGTCCCATAAGTACAGTGCCAAACTACGGGGAATGGTTCTATGGGTCAAAATAAGAAGAAAAAGTTCATATAAACACAGACCAAAAAAAACTTCGTTTTCTAGATATCCGCCAATTTGTTTTTTGTTCAAAATAATTCATATCTAGAGAACGGTTTGACTGATTGAGTTCAAACTTGGCATGAAGTTTAACCTGATAATGTTATATCTCAAGAAAAATAAGCGATTAAATCCAATCATGAGTTTGAAAATGGTGGCTGTTTGAAAATATCAAACCTAAATTACTTAAAAAATGTCAAGATACCTTTTTTTGTAGCCCTTTTGATTCCCTTTCGGATGGTGTAACTGTCAAAACAAACGGATGAAGGATAATAGATAAGTTAAAGATAATGACAGCATATGTACATACAATATTGTAGTATTTACTGTGTTGGTGTAGGATTCAGGGTTGAACAAACCGAACATTACACATAACTTAACTATTATCCTTTATCCGATTGTTTTGACACTTACACCATCCGATAGGGAATCAAAAGGGGTACAGAAAAGGTATCTTGACATTTTTTGTTAAAATGTACGGTCTTTGAGTAATTTAGGTTTGAAATTTTCAAACAGCCGCCATTTTGAAACGAATGATTGGATTTAATCACTTATTTTTCTTGAGGTATATCATTCTTAGGTTAAACTTCATGCCAAGTTTGAACTCAATCAGTCAAACCGTTCTCAAGATATGAATTATTTTGAACAAAAACAAAATGGCGGATATCTAGAAAACGAGGCGTTTTCGGGTCTGTGTTTATATGAACTTTTTTCTTATTTTGACCCACAGAACCATTCCCCGAAGTTTGGCACTGTACTTATGGGACATCCTGGCACTGACTTGTTTACTACTTTTTTATTAATTTAATTAACTATACAAACAACATTAACCCAAAATAGAACTCAACCCAATTATGTTAAGAGTACAACAAAAATTGAAAATAACTTCTAACATAATTTTGGGCTTTTCAAGACTAACTCATTGAATTGGCATTTGCGATAACCAATATTCTTATTTGTATCAGTTGTTTTTAACGATTGTTTACTAAGGCCTAAATATAAAACAGTTGTTTTCGAATCAGTATGACGAAATAGTATAATTATTGTACTAGGACCAAATAGTTTGTACGTGAACAATGCATTGCAGTGCTTTAAAATTACAACAGCTGTAACTTCAAAACGATCAGCTGTTTACAACTGACAGCAGCAATGTCGCGTATAGGTTAAATCCATGGGCGCCCATTCCCTAGCTTCCAGGGAAAGAAAAATATGTATATTATTATATAGTCAGGTATTTTTATTTAAAGACATTAGCACTAAAATATGTTTGAAATGTTATGGACAAAACTCGTTGTAGGTCTTGAGTTTAAATTTGCAATTAATTTTGTAAGTTTGAATAATATGGACTTGCCGGGAGTTAAAGCCAAATGTAGGTCACGAGATCAGCATGTATACGCGGGCGGTCTGTTATCGGGTAGAATTAAACTTTTGGACCCTGCCTGTCTGAAAAGGATTGGGAACTTATAAAAATTACTTAAAAGATTCCTACGGGAAGCCAAAATCCAAGATTTGAATAAAAAATAAAAATCTTCGGGAAATGCATCACGCTAACCGCGGGTGTATTTACTGCAAGGTTAGATATTAAAAAATCATAAAGTTACGTAAGATACGAGCTTTCAAAGAATGAGAAAATTTTCAGAATTCCTCTAATTTAAAAAAGAAAAGGTTTTTTAGGCTTTTCTTAAAAAGGCCTAAAATAAAGGTGAAATAAGTTTTAGCGAAATTTTGTCATATAAAAAAGTTAATGGTAATTCATAAAGTTTAAAGGATAAAAAAGTAGGTTAAAAATAAAGTTTTTTAAATTCTAACTAAAACAAGTTTTAGTATTGGTAAATGTAATTTATAATGTAAAAGAAAAACTAGAAAATTTATAAAAGGAAAAAGGTGATAGAATTTGCACCTTTACAGCTAATAAAAAATTTAAACTCAAACTTTTAACAATTCAAAATAGTAAATAGTATGCAAACGAAGTAGTTATGTAAAAATAATCCAGTATTTGAAATATGTTTCGGGAGTAAAGTAAAACCCTAATTTGTGAAAAATCGTTGAAGTCCCTAACCTCACAGCAAGACAACCAGAAGCAGAAATGAGATGAAAATCCGGCTAGTAAATGAAAACCAACGGACAAGGAAAGTGGAAAAAGAAAAACCGAAAGAAGTGTGAATATAAGACTTTTCCGGGAAAAATCGCCGCGGAAAAACGCGCGCGGGTCGTGTACGCGAACCAGGAGTCGTACGAACGTCACTCGAGTTCGTGTGGAAAGGTAACAACGAGCTGAGGAAAATGAGGTCAGTTTCAGGAAAATCGGATAAACCCTGGAAGAGTTACATGGAAAAAGGATTTCCATAGCACATAACTGAGGGAAGCCAGATAAGAACGCAAGACAGTAGAGGGGAGGTCCAAAGACAAGACCGATGGAAGGAGAACAGGGTGACCAGTTTACGAAAAGGGGCGTACTCAAAGAAACAATAGAAACTTAATTAAAACAAAGGCTAAATCAGGTTACAAAATTATGAAAAAATTATAATAAAATTCAGGATGAAAAGTTACGTAGACTAGTAGTTTGAAATTGGCGAAAAAATGGATTTTAAAGCATTATGGAAATACAGTGGTAGAAAGCTTAGGTTGGCAATGAAATAGTGCCGAAAAACCTTATATAAACGATTGCTCGGGGAAACTCGGGATGCTTAATATTTTTGCGATGTAACATCACGCATCGAGCCTCATTATTTTTTCGACGTAATATAACGCATCGCGCATATGCTTAATATTTTTACGATGTAAGTTAACGCATCGCGCGCAGATACTTGTTTTTTATAAAATACTTTAGCGAGCTAGAAGCTGAGTATTTTCTTCGTTAAACATTAAATTTTTATAACAAGTAAGAAGATACGGCATTGCGGTTATCATCTGGGATGCAGCAATAGACACCGCATTAACTCTACAAGAACTTCAGTGGCAACTTAGTCTATACAAGTTGGCCTAACTTGGGATTTCTGGAAGAAAAACATAGCCTACAGGACAGCTGATACATGGAGTGATTCGTATAGCTTCCAGACAGGACTCCAGGACACCACCAGGCAGCCACCAGGACATGCAACTGTAGCTACGAGGGAATAGACGAACCGGGATAGCAGACACGGCATCACCACATCCATCTTTAAGAAGACATCCATCATACATCCAGACAACCCTACAGGACTCCACCTTCACCCACAAGACAACTCTATCAGCACGCAGAACATCTGTAGCTTGTCATCACTGGACAGCGTTCGCGGATTTAACCACAAACGTCGCGACGCCTGGACAAGTGTGAAAAGGTCGGTAGAAGTGTAAAATACGTTAGTCCCCATTAAATTGCCTGAAGTAAATTCAAATAAATTTATTTTAAATACTGGGTTACTTAGGATGTTAGATTAAGAAATATTTGTAATTAATTAAAGAAGTAAATTCATTAAATCGTAAATTCAAATTTTCATTAAAGTATAAATTAAATGCAATTGAGTAATGAAATATTAAAATAAATTATAATAAATTAAGAGATTAGTTCTGCCTTGTAGTTTTAAAAAGTTATTATTTGATTTGAGAAGAAAGTTATTATTTGGTTTTATTTGGAAAATATTAAATACAAGAATTTTGTTTTATGTTTAAAATTAGAAAAAAGAAATTATTAAAATTTTATTTTGTTTTATAAAAGGTTATTATTTACAAAAACACCTAGTATTCAAATATCCCAATAGTTTATGAATTTTAGATTAAGAATTGATAAAGTGAAATTTCATAAAATAATTGCAAGCACAAATAAGCAATTTACAAGGTTAGTTCCAGTGTACTCACTCTTCAGAGGTTTACAAAAAGTAAAATTATTAACTTGTGTTCTTACTGAGCTAAAATTAAAAATAAATTACTGGAAGTATAAAGTAAAGTTTTTTGTCAGAATAGTCAGTGAACTGAATATTCGACACATAGTTATTTCACCTAGGCCAAACAAAGTGAGATTGCCTATAAGACTTCCAGTAGGTGGAAATAACTTATTCTCCAACGAAGAATTTTCTAAAAAGAGGATTCATTGTAGAATTGGCGCTGCCAGCGTGAAAAATAACGCGTTGCAGTTGTGGCCAAAACAAATTATTCTACAACTTAATTTTCCAGAAAAGAATATTCGTTGTAGTGCAGTTTGATTTTTCATATAATTATTTTATTTTTTTACAAATTTTATTTTTATTACATATCGTTCCCTCATTGTCTGATACGTACCGACTGAACTACTGGTCTAAGGTCCAATATGTATTTTGCTTCAACATAAATGATATCATCTTGTTTTATGTTAGTTTTGCAGGGATAACTTCTTAAGAAACTCTACTAATATTTAGTACTTAGTTTTGTTAGTAGATTGACTCAGCTCGACATGATAATGCTTAATACAATCCTTTTAATTGTTTAATTTAATCCTCATTGTGCCCCCCCCCCCCACCCCTAGCTCCCAGGGAAAGGAAAATATATACCTATATTATTAATTAGTCAGGTAATTTTCTTTAAAGGGATTAGCACTAAAATATGTTTGAAATACTATGTGCCGTTTGATTTTACATGTACTTATTTTATTTTTTACAAGAGTTCAAGCATGAGTTGCTGGGCCTCTAAGAGTGTAATAGGTCTTTGTGTATTCACTGACGGTGTAAAGGTACAGACTCAATGCTGTGTGGGTTAATATTTCACCTGAACAGCCAAATTGGCTTCCAAAATTTTAAAAGTTTTCTTGGGGAGGTGAAAAATATCCCTGGACTCCTTTTGCAGAAGGAGGGGAGGGTACTCCTTAGCACGTACACTGCTACGCAATTTTATTTATTATTCTAGCAGCTGACGTTTATTTTTTATATTTATGGTCTAAATGAGTAGAAATTACTTTATTTCTTATTTTTGAACCTTTCTACGTAATAATCACTAATATTTTTAAAGCGGGCGCACATGTGCGTCCATGGCACATAGGCCAAAAGTTGGCGTGCGAAGCAAGCAATGCTCTATGTATTGAAAATTCTCCCAATACAAGGGTTGGCATACGAAGCACGCAATGCACTATGCGTCGGCCGCTTCTCATGGTGTTCAGTGTCAAGCTTACATGTGCTTCCTTAGCAGTATGGTCCGCCATATTGAATCTGATTCCCATAAGAGCAATGCTACAGAATAAGTCATTTTTTTCTCACTGATTTAAATAAAAAAACCCGAACCACAAAACAAGGAGCAAAAACTATAACTAAACAACTAAATTGTAAGTTAAGTTTAATACCTTACCCTTATGTACATTTCGATGACATGGTCATCATCCTCAGAGGGTTTTAACACTGCTAAAGTATACATAAAATATTACAACCTATATATACTGTACACGCCCTCCCCCCCCACTCCTCCCCATACCGGTTAATCCAAGACCGACCTGGTGGGGGTGGGGGAATGGGAGGAGCCACATTAAATCTACTAACATGTACCTATTATTAACAATAAAAACCAATTTAACAATAAATTATAAAACTATTAAATACAAAAAATAACAAACTGGTCTACTAAAACTATAAACAGAAATTAAAATAATAATAATAAAATAAAATAAAAAACTAATAGGCCTAATAAAATAAATAAAAAACAAAAGAAATTAAATACTTAATAAAATAAAATAACATAAACTTAAAACCCAATGTTAACAAATACAGATCAACAAAATATAAATTATATAGGTTTATGGTCTTTTAAAAAATACAAATAACTGAAAGTTAAAAAATTAAATTAAGGTTAAGAAATATTGCCAATAATAAATACAGTACTATCTATTGCTAAAGGTTCCTATCCAGTCCTAAGTAAAGAAAACAATGACGAGTTAGGAATAGGCCCTTTATCTGCATTTAATAACATATCATTGTCAGCCTGAAAAATGGAAATGCTTTCCAAGCTGTTCAATAACTTGTTTGAAGTCACTTCTTTTTTTAACCTAACATTGGATATTTCCAAGTTATGGTTTGTTTCAAGAATGTGCTCCGCAACGCTAGATTTTTCAGGCCTATTGTACTTAATATGTGATATGTGTTCTTTAAATCTCGTCATAATTTTTCTCTTTGTTTGGCCTAGATAAACCCTTTCACAAGTGTCACATTTTATTTCATAAATTCCAGACTTTTCCAACATTGGAATTTTATCTTTAGGATTACCTAACAGTTGTCTAAGGTTATTATGACTTTTGTAAGCAATCCTAAGGTTACATTTCTTTAAAATAGACTCCAGGCCTTTAGTAAGTATGGAATCAAAAGGTAAACTAACATATTTCAATTTTTCTTTTCCTTCCGGTTGGAGTGTCGTGGAATTTATTCTAACATTTTTTAGCTTCTGTTTCCTTAACAAATTATCAATAATTTTAGGATCAAAACCATTGAACTGAGCTATATTTTTAATAACAGGGTTTATCTAGGCCAAACAAAGAGAAAAATTATGACGAGATTTAAAGGACACATATCACATATTAAGTACAATAGGCCTGAAAAATCTAGCGTTGCGGAGCACATTCTTGAAACAAACCATAACTTGGAAATATCCAATGTTAGGTTAAAAAAAGAAGTGACTTCAAACAAGTTATTGAACAGCTTGGAAAGCATTTCCATTTTTCAGGCTGACAATGATATGTTCGCTTTTGAGGGATACGCATGCTTATATTACGTTTAATTTAGGGTTTTATAACATTTGTAGCTGATTTGAGGGGATTCATATTTAGGTCAGAAGTAAATACTACAAGAAGTACAGGTGGTCGAAGGGAGTGACACAGAAATACGGCGCTCGTTGGAAAGCTCCTAGACCTGTCAACTCCTCTCTGACCCTCGTCAACCCGAGAGTGGGCGCTAGATGGACATGGCGCTCGTTGGACAGGGCGCTCGTAGGAGGACACCGTAAGACGACCCCGCCCAGTCTGTCGCATCAATGCTTTTGTTTTACAAAAATTTTTATGTTTGTACAGTATTCACGTCAACTTGTTTTCTTTCCTTTTTTTTCACCGGAATTGAATCCGGATTATCGACGGTCCGGATTTTTGACGTCCGGATTATCGACGCTCTACTGTACAACGTACTTATTACTAATATCAACAAATTAATAACCTGCTTAGACGTTATAATAACAATAACATTTTCCAGAACTTTGATTGTCCGTTACTTTGAAACGAAGCAAGCTCTACACTGCATTCCACGTTCACCGTGCAGTATAGGGCGCCCTAGGCCATGTTATCCATAAGACAGTCTCAGCTATATTAGCCAACTAAAAAATATCAACTCCCATGCAACGCTCGGTCAGTTAACGCAACCCGCATGACAATAAACGTGATATTCGCTGTAATGGTAGTAGCATGTCTATTCTCCTGTAAGACCTGTACTGCACGGTGAACGTGGAATGGAGTGTGGTTTGCGCCATTCTGTTTCTCTTTTAATGAGTTTTCAATGGCATATTACGTGACCTACCTTTATATTTAAAATTTGTTACCGCCTACCCTCCTCAAGCCCCCCAAAATCATAAAGGTTCGGATATGTCAAAAAAATGTGTCCTGTTATGAAACACAAGATATATACAAATATTATGTTCTTTATAATACCGTGAAGGTTTATAAAGTTTATTCGCTTTTACGAATTGCTGATATATATACAATATATAGTTTACCTTATACAGTAGTCGGAGCAATTCTTAATACTTTTGTAGTTACACTACAGCGCTGCTTCGCCGTTCACAGCCGGCTTCGTCAGGTGTAGGACTCAACACTTAAATAAAACAATACACAATAACACTGAACACACACGATAACAAGACACAAAAATACAAAGTTTTATCGGATAACTCCTCGTCAAATGTTTCATGAAATAAATATTTGCGTGGCCACGGCATAGTTACTGTGCTTCCGAACGGGAACTGAAGAAAACATTGCTTGTGAATTAGTAATAGGTCAGCTGTATTTGTTTGTTTAGAGATTAGAGATTACGAAAGTCTGTGCGCTGCAAGCGAAGCGAAGTTAAAGGTGCAGACACGCAAAGTGCAGTTTATAATCCGAGCTGCAAACTCGCGAAGCTAGTTTTTCTGCTGCGAGCGAAGCGAAGTTAAAGGTGCAGACACGCAAAGTGCAGTTTATAATCCGAGCTGCAAACTCGCGAAGCTAGTTTTTCTGCTGCGAACGAAGCGAAGTTAAAGGTGCAGACACGCAAAGTACAGTTTATAATCCGAGCTGCAAACTCG
>JAGFPH010007803.1:12369-29870 GCA_018207615.1 Philaenus spumarius | reverse complement strand
ATAACTTATTCTAAAACGAACAATTTCAAAAACAGTTATTCGTTGTAAGGCCTATATTACAATTTAAAATATATAGAAAAAAATAGGATATTTATTGAAATGACAGATACAGATGAAATTATAGTGATACAAAAGGATAGTGAAGAAAATTATAATTGGAAGAAACTAGTTCTAATCATAATGGACTTTTCTCATAGAGTTGACTAACTATTATACTCTCTGTGTTCAAATAAATCTAAACATATTCTTGGCACATGTATTGCTGAATAAATTGCCATTGGGACTAAATTAAAAAATAGTGTCCTTATCCTCAACAGCATTTATCTATCGAATATTCCAACTTCATTATTTGTCTTTCTTGATAAATAAATAATTCACCACTACCACTTGGCACTTCTGCCAACTTAATGTTACCACTTCACCGGTAACATCACTTGTTGAATCGCACTCATTTATGATCACTCACCACTCAGACGTCAGTCACCGGTTTAATTGATCAAATACATACCGATCAATGCAGGTGAAGTGAACCATTGTAATCATAAAGTAATTGCAGCTTGAAGTAAAATGAGTTACCAAGATGAAACTATTTAAGGATTGTTTTGTGCAGGGAGATAAGGTGCCAAGAAAAATGTACGTGTCCGCCCATGATGCTGGCGCCTACTATAAGTTTGACAGCATGTTAAAGAAGTTTAGATTTGTCAAACAAGAAGTACGCAAGGGGATTATGCAGAGACCAACATTCCCTGCCGTAGTTTGATCATCCTGTACTGTTTGCTGCAAAAGGTTCGCATGGGTTGTGGACAGCACCAGGTACAACTTTAAATACATCAATTGAGGCTTTACATATTTGGATATATTTATAAATATGTATATAACGCTTGATTCTTGGCCACCGGTTGTCTTTCGTATTTGGTCAAGTCATGCCATAAAATTCTTCTTCTTATATTGTAATAGGCTTTCACTATACTCTAACTATTATGATATTTGTTTTAATTCTGTAACCACTGTAGATTAAGAGTTACAAATAAATAAACATACGTCAGATTGGATGATTTTACATTATCTACTATTTGTAGATATTATATATTGCTTTTTTTGTTTGTTATTTAGTACCGTACTACTGTTGTAGTTAAAGGTAAACATGCCCATGTGTTTTATTGTAGATTCATAACGTTACAAATGTCAATTAACGTTTGTATTTACTTACTGTCTTTTCACACTAATTTGAATAAAACCCCAAACCACAAAACAAGGACAAAAACATTAACTAATCAACTAACTTGTACGGTAAGTTATGTTTAATACATTAACCTTATGTACATTTCGATGACATGGTCATCATCCTCAGAGGGTTTTACTATTAGTGACTTAGTAGTGTTAAAACCCTCTGAGGATGATGACCATGTCATCGAAATGTACATAAAGGTAACATATTAAACATAACTTACAATTTAGTAGTTTAGTTATTGTTTTTGTTCCTTGTTTTGTGGTTCGGGGTTTTATTCAAATAAGTGTGAGTTTGTCGCCATAGTGCTCTTTTATTTTTTTACTGTCTTTTGAGGCTTTTATTTCTTCTTTTCCTCTGATTGAAGTTATAATTTATTAATGATTGGTGTTCAATTTCACTATTAATTATTCTTACATTTGCCATCATTTGGGCGTTAAAATTAACCTAGAGCTCTAGGCCTATGTTAAAGAAAACTAAAATATACCACTAACCTTAAACATCTACTTCAAGTTATAAGTTCTCTTTGGAAAAGAGTTTTAGAAAGGTTCCTGATGGATGAACATCGGAATGAGAAATTACAAGTTATAAAAACAATTGCCGAAGCCAATAGTTATAAAAGACATATTATTATTGACACGATTTATAAAAAACAGCAGCAATGATTAAAAAGAGAAAAAGTAGAAAATATATTCCTCACGAGTACTTGGATGAAAACTCCTATGGAATAAATACAATGCTTAGGGATCAAAGGGTTCAACTAGAATCTAAGACCACCAGCAACAACCTAAATCTCTACCTCCTAAACAAAAGGCCACACAAACATATATCGGACTTTGTAAAAAAGGCGGGGTTTACTAGATGTCCTTTGAATGCTTATATTAGTACTTTCAGAACTCTCTATAAAGAACATATCGCCGCCTCGAAGTCATTGTCAATACATTCAAGTTATGCAGAACAACTAGCTTCTACCAACCATATTAATAGTATAGATTTTTACCTTCGGGGTTCATAAAGGCAGGGCTGCTGAGAGCAACGGCGGGCTTGGGGGAAAAAGTTTCTCTCGGGCCCCTCCTACATTGTCTGGTAAAAGTCTTACCGGGGGCTTGGGGGTATGCAACAGCCTCTCAACAAGCGGGGGGTCCGGGCGTATTTTTGAAATTATTAAGCTAATTAAATGGGTTTTTCACGATTTTTTAGCCAAATATAATGCACGAATATGCAATAAAAAAATCATTTTTCGCTAAATAATTTTACAATACATAAAAAGGTGAGACTACATAAAAAGGGGAAAGGAATCTTCTTATTGTACAGAAGGGTGTAATTTATTCCTATTGAATATTTATTTATTTTTTACTCTCGGGTTGCCCGGACCCCCTCTCAGCCCGGGCACGGGGAATTTTCCCCCTTTGCCCCCCTATCGGCGGGCCTGTATAAAGGATCATGTGTATGTGCCTCCAATACCAGCTGACCTACCCGACTAAGAAACAGGATCGAAGCAGTTGTTGAAACAATTGGCTATCGACTCGATGTGTGCAGTGTGACGAATAGTGCTCACATTGAACACTTGTAGGAAATACTGTTTGAGTTGCTCTTTCATTTCATGTATTATTTATAATTGTAAGTTAAATGTAATAAATACTACAAAGCCTTAACCCGGGTATTCATTTTGAAACAGCCAGTTTATTAGGTTTCATAAAAGAGTCAAATCATTTACTAGTAATTAGTAAACTTAATGTACCTGAACGTATCTTAACCATGAAAAATAGAATTGAGTTATTACGTTCTGGCACTGTGATAACTAACTGCCGGAACGTTCTACAGTGCTACACAATACAATGCATGTTTAGCTCCATACAAATTCTTATCTCATTTATAGTGGTCATATTAAAATTTTGTAAAATAAACGGTATCAGTTAAATGACACAAACTTTCTCCCAACTTACTGTAGTCAAAATAATATTGTTTTCAATCATTTTATTTATTACTTTTTAGAACAAAACAAAAAAATAATATTCTACCTACGTCAATTGTATAAAAAAATTATTGTCCTAGGCGGGATTCGATCGCGCGACCTTTGAATTACTGGCCGTGATCGCTACCATGGTGCTACCCCGTGCGGACGCCGCCGCGATGCTAGATTGACAACATAAACTTGTTTATTTTTAAACATTTCCCTATAATTATAAAACGCCGAAGTTTTGATAAAAGCGGGTGGTGTCATTTTGTTTGGCATCTTAAGCACTATAAATACTGAAAATTTGATCAAAATCGTTAGAGCCGTTTTTGAGAAATTTGCATTTTTGTCGTTTTTTATGGGTTTTTAGGGGTAAATTACCTTTAAAAATTAAAAATTCCAAAAAATGAAAAAAACACCTGGAGATATTAGGGTTTAGTACCTACATACCAAATTTCATGAAAATCGGACCAATAGTGTCCTCTCTGGTCGTGTATACATACTGACAGACTGACAGACAGACACCACTCTAAAAACACTTTTTTGGGTTCAGGGAGCACCAAAACAGATAATTCAACTGAAAATTCAAATTCGAACATTTTTACGAAAACAATACTTTCTCCATATACTACGTATAGGGTGGAGAAAGTAAAAAATATAGCAAAAAAGTTACCATTTTTCTAAAGTAGTGTAAGAAGTTTGACTTGTTTAGAAGTTACTAAATCAGTATCAAAATTGAGAAAACTTTTAGAGAAAATACAAATTTTGTTATACAAAATCCTCATAAGGATTCTATTGTAATTTTTTTTTAAATATCTATATCAAAAATTAGGTATTAGGAAAAATTATATTTGTTTTATGTGGAAGGAAGGTTCCCCCCATGGATCGGCCACTTCTGTAAATCTATCTTAAATTTAACCCTTCGCGTGCTACGGTAATTTCGGACCGCTCGTACTGTAACGCTACACACCCCCAAAATCAACGCTCATCCTCAATAAGTCAACGCAAACTTTTTTCTAGATTTTCTTATACCAAGAAATGAGACATGGGAATAAAAAAATAGTTGTTTTAATCAAAGTTGTTTTATTTGACAGCAAAATACAGAAGTAAGAAAACATTACAAAATTAGAAAGAATCAAGTGAAACCCACACTGCTTTATTACGTATTGCGCAGTTAGGTTATTATAAAATATTGTAAGAATTGAAATAAAAAAAAAAGAACATATAACCATGGTTGTGTTACATTGTTTTTACAGCTCAGGGTGTGGTACGGTACTCTTTGAAACACGCATCGGGGTGTAGGTTGGGCCGCGCGGTGCAGGTATCGCAAAGGTAGATAGTTTCCTTTCTCATTTCTTGTTGAGCGCCAACATCTACCTGTGCACTTTTCTCTCCTTGCCATAAGGTGTTGTCTGCCAAAAAAACAATACAACAACGAACGCAGTACAGTTTCGCACGGAGTCCGCACGGAACTGACTTGCGAGTTAGGCCCTCCGCACACGGGTCGACGCTCGAAGTGGTCGACGTGACTCCAGTCCCTTACGCCTCTCCCCTCCACTCAAGTTCCTTCGTTGTGGCATTGAGCTCCGCAGACTGGGCGTTCACTGGTCGTCTAGAACCGCAAGGATCCTCGTCTTGTGCAATTCTCGTCTCTTGCGATTGGTTTGGAACGGGAAACTTCGAGCGAGACGCACGTTTCTTCGTCATGGAGGTACTTTTTATTTTATTTGGCTCTAGTACTACACAATGTTGGCTCCAGCTCTACCACAGCAGACACCTGGACACTCACATTCCACTGACGAGGGTTCAATTCAAGATATTTAGATTTTTTTTTATATATATATATAAAAATTTCATGTTATTGTAAATTGTATTTTTTCTATTAATTTTTGATGAGTGTGTATTGGGTTTATTTGGTAAATTGTGTTTATTGTTAATAAAAATATTTGTACATAAATTTGAAAAATTAAATAATATCTTACCTCAAAGTTATAAGTATGCGTTCTTCTGAATTCACACATTCCCTCATATTGGTATCCGCATATTGAATAGCTGGACTAATTATTCTTACTAGAGTAATGTATGATTCCTTTCGCATTCTATAAAATGATAGAAATTTAGCATCACTTTGTTGCAGTTCTCTTGCACCAACGAATAACCGTTTATGAAAATTGCGTTCAATATAAGGATGCACCCATAATCTTCGTTTATTCCTTTTCATTTGTCGGTACCACAAAAACATTACAAAGTCCTCCTCATCACTTGAACTTGAACTGCTCATTGTAAGTTTATACAAATTAAACTAAAAATGCAAAAATACCGTATATTATTAATGCTGATTAGAAATATACAAACATTCACAGATCGAAATAGCCATTTTGATTGATATTTAATAAAAAAAGGTCAACGAATGCACTGAGTACGTACCTGGTTGGAAGATGCGAATAAACTGAATCGACTTGTGTGCGGGGGGCAATCGCTTGTGCCGCAGGGTTCGTACATGACGAGCACGACGCGCGAATCTCTCGACGCGTCTTCGATCGACCCGTGTGCGTACGGCCTTAGTCCGTCTACAGCGTTAGCGTCGCTCGTAACAGTGAATTAGTGGTGTAGCGCGCCAACTTAGGTGCTCCTCCCACAACAGTCGGAGTTCGGAGTCGACCGCCATTATGTTTTTTAACCAAGGGATATGTTACCCAATAACTGCTGCACTCAAGCGGAAAAACTGAAAACTATTTAGTCCTGACAATACACTCAATGTTAAAAGCGAGTATATTTGTCCACAGTGTTTTGAGCAAAGTCAAACTTAGAGGTTATATTCGTCTACAGGAAGGGTTCAAATGAACTTAATAATAAATTTAATAACTTTAAACAAAGGTATATTTTAAAACTAAGGGCACTGCCCCTGCTCGCTTCGCTTGACAAACCCGACGGTAACCCATGATGTTGCCAATGCATAGATATTATTGTGTATTGCGTTATTTCTACAGACGTTTAACTTTTTTTTATTTACATAATATTACAACAGAGGCTATTTGCTCATCTAGTAATTTAATTATCAGAATGTTTACAGAACTGTTGATTGATTAGGACAGAGGCACTTGGATATAAGTTGGGTGGTGGGGTATCTGTGACCTGTACATAATGTAAGACATAGATCGAAATACACACGAAATATCCCCAACATTTGTCCATAAATGCCCTACTTTTGTCCATAATTTTTACATTTTTTGTGTTTTTTAACAGGATTTTAAAAATATTTTCTGAATAAAAAGTATTTTCATTTTGGATAAGATCCCCGAATCACTATATTAATACAAGACATGTAAAATCCCCAACATTTGTCCATAAATGCCCTACTTTTGTCCATAATTTTTACATTTTTTGTGTTTTTTAACAGGAATTTAAAATATTTTCGGAATAAAAAGTATTTTCATTTTGTATAAGGTCCCTGAATCACTAAATTAATACAAGGTTAATGTAATATCACCTGTTTTTCCCGTCCAGTGATCTACTAGTATTGTAAACTCTACCGCGGTTTCGGACGTATTCAATCGTCCATCTTCTGGTGTGAAAAATCGCTCACATGAGGTCGTCAAACATTAAAATAATTGTTACAACAATGCTCTCAAATTATCTAATAATTACACGAATGGATGGAGGAGCAATGTCCACTGATTTAGGACTTCGCATCGGTTAGTTCTGACCCAGTACCCGTGCGGGCAACTACAAAATAAATGGGGTGCGTTGTTTGTTGTGTTTTTGTGTATGTGTTGTAACAATTTTTTTAATGTTTGACGACCTCATGTGCGATTTTTCACACCAGAAGATGGACGATTGAATACGTCCGAAACCGAGGTAGTGTTTACAATACTAGTGGGTCACTGGACGGGAAAAACAGGTAATATTACATTAACCTTGTAATAAAAAGTAGCCTAAAATATTCTCTGAAAAGTTCTCTACACGTTGATGAAAGTTTTGTCAAAATCGGTTCTCCCATGTTGGACAGACAAACAGACAGACACACGGACTAACAGAAAGACAGACAGACAAAATATGTATAAATATGTGATTAGGTTTTGCTAATGTGTGAATAACCATATGAGCTTAGAAAAAAACTTATATTTTGAAATTACAGACACTCCAACTTTATTTTTTTTTTCAACGTCCTGCTGTTTTGCACTTAAGGCTAATTAAGACGGGACCTACAGTTTTACGTGGAATCCGAACCACAGCCAACGATGTCTGTTAAGAAACCATTTAGAAAATTATTCGGGGTCAATGGGAATTGAACCCCGGAACTTTTCCATTGATGGTTGCCATGACGATTGATAAAGCTTTGATGCCTTAACAACCACGGCCATCGTGGCTCCACTCCAACCTTATTTACATGTAAAAAAGGGTTTTGCCTATTATTATGATTTATATATAATCGACATAAAAGGATTTATATAAAAATACAATTTACATAACTTTATACAACTGTATGCCAATTCTTTCTCTAAACTATGTTTGTTATACCTTCAGGAAAGCACAAATATGTGAGATTACCACGGCTGTATGACGAGAGTGGTTATGGAGTTCCGTGGGAGACTTGGAAGTCAGTAGAGATTCTGATCGCTGGATCTGCACTGCCGAGTTGGTTCAACTTCTGGGGCCGATGGGGCAACGCTCGGAGAAAATGTCATCCAGTTGACAAAGTGGGGATTCATCTCTGCCATCAAACGGATGGACCTACAGGGATACCTTTGAAAAAACTCAACTTCAAATGCCCCAGTACCAATGTTTATTCATTTAGAGCTAATTATTTAAACCATTGATTTACCTCTGATTACAGCAAGTTCTACTGAATGTACCACTCAACGTTTTCAAAAAGCTCTTTAAATTATATAGGAGTGACTCATTTAATTTTTTAAAACTTATTTTTTAGTAGTTTTTAAAAAACCTTTGAGGCCCTCTCGGTTGTGGGGACCTGGAGCGTTCGATCTAACCGCTCCACCCTTAATGCAGTCCTGAGTACCCCACATATAAAACATCAAAAGAGGGAATAAGTTGAATAAATAAAGATGACACCCACAATATTTATCAATTGTTATTGTCTTCTTTTTTTTTAATATTATTTCTAATGGTGTGTATTTTATAATTCAATGAATTTTCACCTCAATAGAAGCAAAATTTACAATTTTTATATCTCACAATTTTCTGTAAGTCTTTCTTTTATTTTAAAACAATTTTATCAAACCTCTTAGATGTCCCAATAAAAGGCAAGTATTTCTACGTGATATTAATAGGTATATAATTTCAAACTCTTTAAAAGCTGTGAAAATGAACAATAAACTCTTTTGGACATTCCAATCCAAGTTTGTAGTTTTACGAACTTGCATCGATTTGAAGATAAAATAAATGTTGTAATTACAGAAGTTGTTCATGAACATCTAAACATAATTACAGTAAGACCTCGATAATCCGGCACGCTCGGGGATCCGTTGATGCCAGATTATCGAGGTATTCCTTTAAAATGGTTTAAACAGGGAATAAACTATAAATAAACACACATGTACTATATATACATATATATTATTATTATTGGGTCGTTAAAGAGTTGTTACAACATACAAACAAAAACATTACAATACATAAAATAAAAACTGTCACATAAATTACACGTTGAAACTACGTAACAATAACTGCGTAGAGAGATTGCCGCTAACCGATGGGCCTCAGGTAAGGACGGCTCCATTCCTCTTCGTTGTTGACTTCCGTTTTAACCAGAATGTTTTTAAAGGACGACGAGGGAACGTTTTTCTCTGAATCTGTTGGATTTTTAGGAGAAATGTTGTTTGTTTTGGACAAGTTTATTGAGCAGTAGATTGTTACACGCTGTTTTTGACGGATGTGAAACCAACAGACATATTACGGGCCTAAATCACTCAATAATTACAAAAACTGCAATTTTTAATGAGTGCCAATTTTCAAGATGATGGATGCCAAACTATCGGGTCTGCCGGATTATCGAGGTCTTACTGCATTTAGAAATAGTAAATTATCAATTTTTCTTAAATTTATTTTGTATACACAAAGTTAAAAACATTATTTTTGGTTGAAAGCACAAAATATTTGAGACAACTTTTGCTATCTACTAATTATACATTGGAGTTTTCTGAAAAATTAAATGATATTTTTATATAACAAAAATGCAAAATACGACCGCCACTAGTAAAAATGTAATTGCCTTCAAGCTATGTTCTAGAGGAGCATGAATGTTTTATTAATGGAATTTCAAACAGCCAGCCTTCTGAACGTTGACTCTGGCCATTTAGTTGATACATTTACACCCTTAAGAATTTCATCTCGACCAAAAAAAGATTTCTTCATGATAACACACTGCAG
This sequence comes from Philaenus spumarius, assembly GCA_018207615.1. Taxonomy (NCBI): domain Eukaryota; kingdom Metazoa; phylum Arthropoda; class Insecta; order Hemiptera; family Aphrophoridae; genus Philaenus; species Philaenus spumarius. The sequence goes on along the minus strand of JAGFPH010007803.1, from coordinate 20,295 downwards.
TGCATAAATAACTTACCTAAACCCTTATACGAGATGTGATACAAAACTAAGGTGAATAATTTTATTACAAACAAACTAATAAGCTTAAATAAATATAGTATTGGAATAAACTTCTTTCAAAGTACTGTCCTTGGCTAGCGGTGCACTTGTCCCAACGTGAATCCATGACTGGAAATGTTATTGGAAGGGCTTTCAGCTGCTGGGTCGTGGCAACCTCAATGTCGGGAATGAGGTCGTTTTATTTTCAAGTTGAGCCAGAAATCGCATGGGGCTAAATCTGGTGAGTAAAGCGGATGTGGAGAGACATGAACATTTTTTTCAGCCAAAAGCGAACAAAATTTTTTTTGTGGCACGACACGTTGTTGTGATGAAGAAAAAGCCGTTGGCCCATTTTTCAGGTCTCTTTTTTCGCACATCGTTTTGCAAACGTTCCAGTACCGTCTTGTAAAGTTCTGAGTTTACAGTTGTTACCCTTGGACAGTTACTACGCCTTTACTTAATGAGCATGACCTTGGTGATCGATTTTGACAGATGTGCCTTTTTGGGACGAGAGGAGTTACCGGTTTTCCATTGACAACTCTGAACTTGCGTCTCAGGGTCATTTCCATAGACCCAATTTTCATCTCCTGTTACAGTTTTGGCCATGAAGTCCGAATCTGCATGAAGACGATTCTTCAATTCCGTGCAAACTGAGATACAATTTTCCTTCTGTTCATCAGTCAAAAGTCTGGGAAAAAAAATTTGCACTCACTTGTGTTACTTGTAAATGATCAGTTCAAATGCTTTGCACGGACCTGTACGAGATGTTAAGTTCTTCGATAAGCTCTTGAATAGTAATTCGAATGTTTGAACAAACAAGTTTGACCACTTTTTGTCTGTTTTTGAGGTCGAATGACATCCTGACTGTTCTCATCTTCAACTGACTCATTTCCGCTTTTAAATTGTTCATACTACTTGTAAACCGTCTTCGCAGTTACCACATTATCGCCATAACCTGATTTTAACATTTCATGAGCTTCTTTGGCACTTTTTCGCAGCTTGAAACCAAACTTAATATTAGTTTGCTGTTCGAAATCCATAATTAAGGCAGACACGGTAAACATGACCTCACTCTATCAACTCTGGAAGCTGGCTGACAAGTCAGAACTTGTTCAAACTTGACACTGCCTGTCTCAACAGATGAGTCTATCAGACACATTACATCAAATGAATGTAGCGCTAACAGTTGCTGATATAAAAATTAATTCACCATATTTTTTTATCACAACTCTTCCATCTTCTAATGTTAATAATATTCTGTCTTCACCCTTTCTTGGAAACAGTATGACCTGAATGATTCTATTATCATACATCTCCATGGACCACACTAGTGTTAAAACACTATATCAAAGAAGATGACTGTGATTTTTATAAAATCATTTAATTGAAAGTAGAACCATGACCGGTTATGTTTAAAAAGTCCTTCATATTGCGAAGATTACTACGTATCTTTGGTAAATATAATTCATGTTAATTGTGATGTATAAAATCATTATTAAAGACAAGCTGCAGGTAAAATGTAGTACATTCTAGTATTTTATAAAACTGTTATTGTATTTAATTATAAATAAATATTATTTGTTAATAAACCTTTGACTGTATTCTTTAAAGAGGAAATTCGACTATGCTGTTGTGATATTGAATAAGTCTTAGTAACCTGGAGTTTTCTTTGGTAGTATTAAGTGTTTGAGTTATAAAACTAATTGTAAATGTAGACTATAAAGTATATATATTATAGTAATATCGTCGTGTCCCCAAGTTTTGCTGGGAGATTCTGGCAATCCCTAGTTCAGGCCGTGATAGGTTTCAGATTTCTTGTTCCCTTAACACCCGGGTTCAAACTCTACTTTACTATATTAACAACAAAGGTACAGATCAATAACAATAATGCATCAGCGGTTCAGTGGAAATACTTATTTTAACATTAATTTATTTGTACGCCTTTACAATTATAGATAACACACAATTTCTCACATTAGCTACACTTATGCTACGTACATCTCTTATACTAGGTATTGACCTTTATAAGACAGACTGGATTACGGTATTGGCAAACTAAAGCGTGTTACTTTTATCTGAATGATCCCAAAACTCTGAATAATACGTGACTCTAACTATAGACTGAAATACTTTGGTTTGCTCACTTAGTTTGATGTCTTCACAGATATCTCGATGGTCCAAACCTCGAGCTGAATTCCAAGTCCCGATTTCCTGGCCGCACTTTGCACGACGAACCGGCCCAACTTTTTCCGGCCACACGCGATAATAACAGACTGGCCTCGAATCTACGTTAAGCTCCAGTATATATCCCATCCATTGCTTCCTTGTTGTCATCTCCAAAGCAAACCAAAGCAAAGCGAGTTCCGTGTTCCGCGTTTAACGAACTCTTCGCGTGACCTCGCTACAATTTCCGTGTTTATACCGTACTTCCTTGTCCGTCTTACTGGTCAAAACCCTAACATTCAAAATACTATTTCTAATAACTAAAATACTAAAACATATTCCTGCAAAACATAACATTACCGGAGCCCCAAAAAATGTCGTCCTCGACATTTACCCTACATCTGAGGGTAGTCCTTAACAGGTACCCCCACCACAATCAATTTATTCATAACATATATCCTTAAAGCTAAATAACAAATAATCAACGTTAGTATCACTGTCCAACCCCCTAACACTAAGTGCCACAAAGACGTCGCATCCAACACATCCGACCATTGCTCAGGAAGGGTAACAGGATCAAAAGCGTCCTTTTCAATGTGGTTGTGAATGAATAAGGTGGGAGTGGATATGGTCCAATTGTTGTTCAGGATATGGGATGCATGGACAAATTTAGGTCGTTCTTGCGAGGTGAAGGGTTTTAGCTCTAGGGATGTGAGAGTGGTCCATGATATAGGAAGTATGTGATGCAAGGTAGGTTTTATAGGAGTCCGCTTGTCACAAGGAAATTGTCTATCGACTAGGATCTCCCGATCTTCCTTCAGGGAACAATGGCATGGTATTGACACCTCCATGGTACCCGGGAGCCCTAAGGATGAGGTCAGGTTATGGAGTTCACTGCCACAATGCAAGTGAGTCTTGGGTGTAGGATGGGTTACAGTAAATAAATCCACCTGAATTTCCGTGATCATGGGTTGCCCTTTACTCGGCGTGCAGTGGAATGTACATCTCCGTGCTATACTGTCCAAATCACCCCCGTTGAGAAGCTGTGCGGCGCACCCTTCAGAAATCGACCCCGATATTCGTTGTCTTGGAAGGAAACACATCCCCGTGCTCTTTGGCTTACAATCCTCCATCTGCGCTCTGCTAATGGTCCTCAGCGAAGTCCCGTCTGTAGCAACGATGGTCCGTTCTGGTGATAGCAAGCACGTGTGGTTATTCCAAGCCAGCGGGATCGGAATGTACTCATGTAACTGCCACGACGAAGTCCTATTGTGTATCGGCACCCTGATCGTGGAAACTATTGACTGTGGAGTTACGACGCAGGACGTGATGGGTAAGTGATAATATTGGTCTAAGCTCTCCTTGGGTATGGTAAGGACCATCTGCTGGGGTAACAGGCGAGATGCTAGGAGTTTAAGGTCAGAAAGGAGAATGTCTGGGGGTATGGTCGTATGTGTAGACACGTGGTTCCTACAATTAGCCCTAATAGTGTCTAACATAGCAAATTGAGTATTATAAAATATCTGCCGCTGCTGGCTCAACACGTATGTTATAAATGTCTCGTATAACCTATTGTCATTTAAACTACTTATACTATCTATTCTGTTCTGGAAGTCGTCCAAGGCGTCGTGCACTGTTTTTAGTACAGCCGAAACGTTCCTCGTATACCCCTGTAGCGACGTTGCAGTTGTCACCAAATCCGCATGGTCGTCCTTCATAACCCGTTGCATATTATTGATGTGGGTGTTGACAGCCTCTTCGTTGGTAGTAAGAACATGCAGCTCGTCGTCCGTTGCCGTCCCGCAACACCAATGGAACATGTCCCCAATCGATGAAATCGCCCTAGGTGTCCTGTGGCCCCCGATGCCGCTCCAGTCATGGGTGGACGCCGTATGCCGCTGAATGTCCTCCGTTGCTCTCTGTATGTCTCGTATGGCAGCTGCCGCAGTACACACCGGTTTATCCGCCGCCTCCAGGCACTGGGAGGTAAACGCTTGCTTGTCCGTGGCCTGTGAAAGAGGATTTATAGGAAATACGTATGTGAGAGGAATGGATGCCTCATACACATAATCTGCAGGTAAGGGTCGAAAGTATGCCCCTGCAGTTACTGTGACAGGTATACCAGTGGTGTCCCCTCGACAGATGACCATCTTCACCATCCACACTATGGAGCATGTTACTGCTGGCCTTGTACGCATGTTGACTCCCCTAGAACAGACTTATCTCCTGATATCAAAGTTGTAAATTACTGTAAGTCCCCGTGTCCTCTCCTGGAACTGAGCAAAACATCACATTTCAGTCTATTGTATTACACCCCGCAAACCACCCCTTTTTTCTTAACTTTTGTTCCAAAAGACCCCCATTTTTACTGCCTTTATACACCGATACCTTAGTGCAATCTGTCTTATAACCCCTGACATCAAAAACGTAAAATATCACATAAAAGAAACTAAAACTAGACCTACAACTTACTGCTAAATGTGCAATAACATAATGCATAACAAAATAACCATAAAAAAAAAAAAAAACGCCGTTTACCCAGAAGTACCAGTGACATACTTTTTCAATCTTGCAACGTGCACAATCTCCGGTCTCAAACGCCCATATTTGTACATGTCAATCTCGTAATTGACAGATGTGATCTTGCGCAAAACCTTGTACGGCCCCGAATAATCCTGCGTCAATTTGTTAGGCTTCCGTGGCTCTCGAACCAACCTTTTGTATGTATTTTTGTATTGTATTTTGTTAGGGGTTGAAATAACTACCCTTATTACCCGGGTTCAAACACTAGGTTAATATGTTAATAACAAAGGGACAGATCAATAACAATGCATCAGCGGTTCAGTGGAAATACTTATTTTTCTATATTTATTTGTACAATGCAATAACATAAACATAATATGGTTTGATACATTATCCTATACTTATGCTCTACATACATTTCCTTTACTAGATACTACTTTCGTATGACAGACTGAAACAAGAACTAGGTAAACAAAGCTATTGAATTTACTTTAATTAAACTTTCCCGTTAATCTTTTGACTCCAAACTCAATGTGATATTAATAGACTAAGTATTCTGTGACTCACTCAAATCTCGTTCTATTGCAGAACCGGTTTCGTCCTTCTATCTCGTGTAGACTTCTCGTAGTGATGACTTGTCTCGTGTTGTCCAGCTTCCAACCCTCAGATTCTCAATCACAACACTTGGCCAAGTCCCGGCCAAACGTCCCTAGCTAATTGGCCTAGCTTTCCGGCCCCACACTTTAACAGACTGGCCTAGCTACCGGCCCAACACCTTAACAGACTGGCCCCGAATCTAGATTAGGGTTATGCTTATATAACCCATCTAACTTCCGTGTTGACAAACTACACTGTTCTTCCGTGCATCACAAAAACACTTCCGCCAAGCTCATCCTTCCTTGTTATGCTTCCTTGTTTACCTCTATCTGTCTTACGCAAAGTAATATCTTTACACTAAACATACTAACTCTAATAATTAATATAACTAATATATATTTCTGATCACACACCCCATCAATTCGTAACAATACCCCTCCTCTGAAAAATGTCGTCCTCGACATTTGTCTTACATCTCCTTCGGAGGGTATTTTCCTAAAAACATTTAAAACACATACATACATCCACTATACAGATTTACAACATTATAACAAAATTTACAGAACAAACAACATATAAAACGTCCAATGTTTGGGGGAATAAAAAGTTCTGGGGAAACAGAAAGTTCTGGGAAGACAGGGGTGTGGGAAAGGAATCCGGCGCACTATCCAGATAGCGACCCGCTATCCGCTGACTAGGTATAAAACACATTCCGAGATCCCGTAGCCACCAACCGCTCCCTCTACACAGTGTCTGCTGTCCGCTGCCACGCCCGCAACATCCAAGGTAGAGGTTCCTGAAGAATGGCCCTAGCAGATCCGCTCTCAGTTCTGTGACCGCCGCTGCTGCTGCATCTTCCCCGTGGCTCTTCTCATATTTGGTATGATAGCTCCCGCAATCACATCACGGATCGCAAGTATGCCGTCTTCGTAGCCATGCTAACCCCCTTCAACAAACTCAAATGTTACAATTAATTAATGGTGGTATCTTTAACCCTTATCATTGTCCAAATCTTCTACAGTCCAGAAATGAGAGTAAACGCCATACTTAAGCCCTTGATATACCACATTGAGGAAACCATCCCTTATATACAAAAACCAAGTCCCCCAAACAACATAGCTCTGCATTTTACCGACACCTTGGTGCACTCTGTCTTACAATCTGTTTAAGCAATTACACACAGAATATACACAATATAACATAATATATATAATTCATAAAAACCTAGCAACATAACTTATATAATACAAATATAGACCAAAATACAAAATATACAAACGCAGACTTTCAACTGAGAAACAAGAAAAACACACAACCAACGCTGCTTACCCGGAAGCTACATACTTCTTTAACCTTGCTACATGCCCATTTTCTGGCTTCAATCGCCCATGCCTGTACATAGCAACCCTGTAATTTTCCCGCAAGACCTTACATGGCCCCGAATAATGCTGTGCTAACCTGTTATGCCTCCTCGGCTCCCGAACCAACACCTGGTCACCTGTACTATATTCAACTTCCTCGTGCTTGGCGTTATACCGCTCGCATTGCTTACCTTGCGTTTGCGCCATAATCCGCGGTAAATCTTTGCGTATCTCATGAATAATCTTTAGCGCCCCTAATGTATCATGATCTGGTATACTAGGTAAAATTGCCAGATCAATCGGCTGATTCGGCTCAAATCCATGCAACAGAAAGAACGGTGAATACGTAGTAGATGCGTGCCTTGCTGAATTATACGCCAAGGTCACCAGTTTAATGTACTTATGCCAGTCACTCTGCTTGTCGTTTACATAACAACGCAACATGTCTATCAAGGTCGAATTATATCGCTCTGTAATCCCCTGACTCTGCGGTCTGTACGCTGTTGAAGTTTGTTGAGTAATCCCTAAAGCTTTATATAACTGTTTTAACGAGTCCGCAACAAAATGCGATCCTCTATCCGTCTGTATACAAGCAGGCATGCCATAAACTGGTAACACATCCTGTAATATAAAATTCGCTGTAGACTGCGCGTCTGCCTTAACTGTCGCTCGTACAATAGCAAATCTCGTAGTATTATCTGTAGCCACTAGAATATATGATTTCCCATTTGACCTAGGTAACGGCACCAAATAATCCAAAGTAAGTTTAGTAAACGGTTTAATGTGCGGTATAATCGGCTGCAAAAACCCCTTCGGTTTCTGCCTGTTGGTCTTCATTAACTGGCATACCTTACATGCTTTAACATACGCAATTACATCAGCTGTCATCGTTCGCCAGTAATATTTCGCCCTAATTTTAGAAAGTGTTTTCGCAATTCCTGCATGCGCCCCCGCTGTTAGCGAGTCATGATATGCCTCCAAAATCTGTCTTGACATTGACCCTGGGATCACTAAAAGTAGTTGATTACGTCCATTCACAAAATGTTTGTAATACATTACACCACGGTCAATAACGTATAGCCTTGACACTCGTAACACCGCTGTCTCAGCATTCTCGGGATCGTTGATCGCGCTTCGTACCTTGAATAAATACGGATCAGCCAATTGTTGTGTTTCAATATTTACAGTAACAATATTATTAATATGAAATTCTGCTGCAATGTGAGGTATATCTATCTGAACA
>JAGFPH010007802.1:32394-43129 GCA_018207615.1 Philaenus spumarius | reverse complement strand
GGGTTGGCGTGCGAAGCACGCAATGCACTGTGTATTGAAAATACTCCCAATATGGGGGTTGGCGTGCAATGCACTGTGCGTCGGCCGCTTCTCATAGTGTTCAGCGTCAAAGCTCACACGTGCGTCCTTAGCAGTGAACGTGTTAATGAACACTTATCGTAGTTCCCAGTACGGGTTTCGTATGTCATTAAAAATATATATATGTGTTCGCACTCTAACGACCGCATTTTACGTCCGATTGTACTCAAGTTGGCTTTTTAAGTCGTTCGTGTGGAAAAAATTAAAACAACTGGAACCACGTTTTTGACCGCAAGTAACAATGCTTTGTACCAGGATGGAACGTTTCTGGTGTTTTATCTGAAGAAAATTTGGGTCTGCGTCTGACCAGACGGTGGAAGTTATACTTCTTTGGCCATTCGTATATTTTCCTATAATTTTTGAAAAAAAATTTCCAAGCCGGGCATCGAACCAGGGATTCTAGCGTGGAAGTCGAGTGCGTTAACCACTCACCTACCGAGACTCTTGAGGTATCTCTTGTAGAGAAAAGGTATAAAAAGGCACTTTCCGGATTTTACTCCTAACGCGTGACGCGGTTTCTCGATTACAACGGGCGCAAAGAAGTATGACTTCAAAAACATTTGCAATTCGAGTTACTTAAGTCAAAGGGATGAAATGGGATAACCACCCTTAAAATTAAATCAAGTAATAGCGAAGCATTGCCAGGTCCACTAGTAGTCTATATATATAAAAGCCAAAACCCACTGACTCACTGATCACGATTTCTCAAAAACTACCGAACGGATTGGAATGAAATTTGGTATGTAGCTTCCTCTAGGGCCATAGGTGCTCACTAAGAAAGGGTTTGAAAAAATTCGAAATTTTAGGGGGGGGATTTGGGGGGATCAAAGTTATTAAATCACGATTTCTTCAAAACTACCGAACGGATTGGAATGAAATTTGGTATGTAGCTTCCTCTAGGGCCATAAGTGTTCACTAAAAAAGGGTTTTAAAAAATTGGGAATTTTAAGGGGATTTGGAGGGTAAAAATTACTAAATCACGATTTCTCCAAAATTACCGAACAGATTGGAATTTTAAATTTGGTATATAGCTTCCTCTAGGGCTATAGGTGCTCACTAAGAAAGGGTATGAAAATTTTCGAAATTTTAGGAGGGGTTTGGGGGGATCAAAGTTACTAAAATCATAATTTCAGATCTTTTATTATTATGACAATAGTGCTTTTATTATTTAATATATATATATATATATATATAAGCCAAATACCACTCACTGACTGAACACTTAAAAAGAATACAATTACGTTAAAAAGACTGAAAATACCAACCACCACGGGCAACGCAGTACGGGTCAGCTAGTCGTATTATAAAAGGTCGATGTAAAAATATAAAATTTAAAGAGTGTGATATCGGAACTCAATTTTCTCCGGTTCGAACCACCAGAATTTAGTAAAGCTTTGTTTTCTATCTATTTCTAAACAGCAGTAAACTCTTATTGAAATGAAGACCTTAATTTGAAACAAATATAGCCCTGGACTGTCATGACGGAGCGCTGCCTTGTCCCTAAGTATATACTGCAATTCAAAATGTATTTATACCCGCAGACTACAATTGCACTAGGAACAATATTGTGTATTCAACATGTGTGGCAACAATTGTCTGTTGCATCGGCAAAACAAACAACAAACGTCATACTATGTAATAGTATATAATATAACATGTATTACCGGTACATTGTACATACAATAACGCCATTGTTTGTAATGAATGACTACGAGGGATAAATAACTAATTCCACCTCGCCACGGCCCATGTAATCACATGTAGGCTGCATCGTAAGCAACAGCTGTGCCGTGTTTGGATAACAGCTCTGTAGTATAATTATCAACAGTGTTGCCAAATTAGACCACGTGCAGCTTCGTTAAGTAGGTATAGTATCTACATCGTCTAATATAGTTTTACTTTCTCACTATACTATAGTATAGAGAAAGTATAGTGATCGCAAAAAAAATCGATGTTGAGATTGTTGTGGAAATATCCGTTTTGGGACCCCCTGAGTCCAAAAAAGTGGTTTTTACAAAATGTCTGCATGTATGTCTGTATGTCTGTATGTATGTATGTATGCCTGTATGTATACAAAGCTAGAGAGAAAACAATTCCATCAATTTCAACCAAATTTGCACAAGACATGTCCAGTACGCCTATATAGATGCACGAAAAAGGGTTTTGAACAATTATGAAAAACAACCCCCTTTTTGGCCAAAAAACCCCCAAAAAATCAGTTGATATTTTTTTATAAAAAAAACGGCTCTAACGATTTTGATAAAATTTGGCTTATTTGTAGCGTTTAATGTGTCCTACCATATACAAAAACCCGCATCTTTCTAAAAATTCTCGTTTAGCTAATAATAATAATAATAACTGATTTTTGGGGGTTTTTTGGCCATAAAGGGGGTTGTTTTTCAAATTTTTTCAAAACCTTTTTACGTGCATCTATAAAGACATAATTGACGTGTTTGGTGCAAATTTGTTCGAAATCGATCGAATAGTTTTCTCTCTAGCTAATAATAATAATATTTCTTAGTTAATCTCCCAACTTTAATAAAAAAAAAAACTCTCCTAGCCCACCCTACAAGTCACAGTGAATCTGTTTAGTAATTTAAATGTGTTTGTAAGAAAGTATGTGCCAGTTCCTGGTACCGTTTATTTTAGTCTAATATTATACAATAAAACTAGGTCGATATGGTTTGGACCGTTTTCAGAAACAGTGTACTATTAGCGAATTTAGACAGGAAAGATAAGCTATTGCATCTTATGTTGAGAAATAAGGTCAATGAGCACCGATTATAGCCCTCAGTACACGTATTGGGGGTGACAATAAACATTGTATATACAGGGTGTTTCACGAGAAGTTGGCACAACTTCACAATATGATAAGGGACCTAAACAAAAAGCAAAATTGTTCATATGAACTCAGGTCCGGAAAAGTTCGTTTTCTGTACATCCGCCATTTTGTTTTGTTTACAAAATAATTAATTCATATCTAGAGAAATGTTTGACCGATTGAATTCAAACTTGGCATAAAGTTTAACCTAACAATGATCTAGGTACTTTAAGAAAAATAAACGATTATATACAATCATGCGTTTCAAAATGGCGGCTGTTTGAAAATTTCAAACCTAAATTACCCAAAAACCGTACATTTTAACAGAAAATGTGAAGTTACCTTTTTTGCAGCCCTTTTAATTCCCTATCGGATGGTGTTGCTGTCAAAACAATCTCGGCTAATAGTAAGTTCTGTGTAGTAATTGGTTTGTTCAGCTCGGCATCCTTTACCAACTCAGTAAACACAACAATATTGTACGTATATATTTATGCTATTATTATCTTTTAAACTCAATTGCCTTTTAAACTCTAATGGCCGCCTTTTACGTCTGATTTGGTACACACGTTGGTTTCATGAGTAGCTCGGAAGAGTTCGTTAGCCAAAAACATTCAAACAATAGGAAGCAAAAATGTTGTTTTTTATTGTAACAATTTTTTGAGATTTTTCGTACAAGAATAAAACTATTTGGGTTTTATCTAAAAACAAATATATAGGACATTATTCCGCACACATTGTTTTTTACACGTCATTATAGCCCGTCTGGTTCCCCCAAAATCGATCAATACCATAAAAGTAACCGGTTAAAATCCACCGGGGCTGAAAAGTGAAGGTGCAAACTCGCAACGCACACACCATAATCCGAGGCGGTAAGATCGAGATGGAAACTGTTGTTTTCACGGAACAACTTGTTTTAGCAGCGAGCGGAACAAAGTAACGCGTGAGCCAGGGCTGGAAGCTGAGGTACCAAAAATTCTACTAATATATGTCGTACACAAATGCAGCTAGTCAGCGCCTTCCTGAGTAGACCAATTTCCAAATAGCTGGTTGAAACCTTAAAACATATAAACTTAATTTTGGAAATTCGCTCAACTAACGTCAGCGATTCAGCTGCGTGATCGAATTATTTATGTAAAACCGACCACTAAACTGTCCATATTCAAGCGTTAGCAGAGTCTTAATCTATACTAGTACAGTATTATAAAGAGGTAAAGTTTTTTTGTTTGTTTATTTGTATGTAGGGGGTAATCTCTGGCTCTACTGAACCGATTGAAAAAATAGTTTTACTAATAAAAAGCTACACTGTCCCTAGCATAGGCTATAATTCATTTCGATAAAAACCTTTTTACTTTCCTTACCCTATACTAGGTAAGGTAAGTATTGCGACCCAAAAATTCGATGTCGAGTTTTCATAATATCTTTACGTTTCAAGGCCCCCTGAGTCCAAAAAATGCATTTTTGGCAATTGTTCTGTCTGTGTGTCTATGTGTGTGTGTGTGTGTGTCCGGAGTGCACAGGGCAAACGGCTGGACGGATCAAACTGAAATTTACAGGATATCTTCAAACATGTAAACAATTAAACCCATGTAAATTTGAAGCAAATCGGAGGTGGTGTCTTACCGTGGGAGCAGTTTTTAGCACATTTTTGGTATTTACTCCAAATTCCCTCTAACGATTTTGATTAAACTTTGCTAACATACTCTACTCCGACCCCCTTAACACCCTATGTACGCGAAAGACCGTTAAAAATTCGTTGAAAAAAGTTATTACAAAAACCAAGTTATTTTGTTTTTATCTCTGAAATGGCTGCTCCTATCGACTTGAAAATGGCCTCATTCGATTCAGCGTCCAAAATAATGTCAAAAACGATACCCCACTCAACTTTTTCCATTTTTTCAAAAATTGCCCCCAAAAATGGCGTTTTTGGGGGTAAAAATGTCTTTTTTTAAACTAGCCGTATTTGGTATCAAATTTGACATTTTGTGAGGTTAGAAATCGATTGAGACCAAAATCAGGTCCGTGGGATTAACCGTTTTGAAGTTAGTACCGCTTTCTTCGAAACGGATACTCCTATTAACTCGAAAATGGTATCATCAATCTCTCGCTCGAGAAATTTGATAATTGATACAGCATCTATTTTGGTAAGGAAAGTTGTGTGATGTGCACACCAGATGTTTTTATTTCAATATTTGTAAATTTAGTCGGAAAAAACTAAGGTTCGGCCTAGAATGATAAACCAACACATGTATTTACATTTATTACCATAGCAACCAATTTAATAAAATAACAGATAATATATAGCTGTTTGCTCCAATATTTCCATTAACAGCTGACTTAAAAATTTGAAGCAATTATTTTTGTACTTCTAGCTTTTAGGTTAGGGTTTTAAAGTGTAGACCTGAGCTTTGCTGGTTCTTTTAACCATTATTACAACAAACTGCTGTTATAAAATATAAGGCAATTTAATTTGAACATTTAAACATTATTTATCATCTTAGTTTTGAGGTTAATATTAATCCTACACCTTTACTGTAAATAACACATAACATATATTTTTAGAAGGTTCCATTGGGGGTTGGCGTGTTGAGCACGCAGGGGTCTCCCCTAGTATTGTATAGTTTGATTATTAAAGGTTTAACTACAAAACGAAGCGAATAAAGATACTGGCTTGTTAGACTTGAAGGATCCTTTGTGTCAGTGAACAATGTTTTTCCTGGAAGACAGAGGAATGCGAAGAAAGGCGACCCTTCGGAATAAACAATGCGCAGTTGGCAAAAACAGGTCCAGGTGAACAGCGGGAGCTTCTGCTTGAGCAGATGTGAGGGAAAGGTAAGAAGGCGCTACAAATATTTCAACTTGGACAATCGTTTTGCAAACGATTTCTTAATTCGATACCAGCATTCATAAACTATTGACATCGATTATTATTAAAATCAGAATTTACTAATATCACCCTATGAAAATTTTCGAATTTTAAGTACGGTACCTAAATTCTAGTGTATTCTAAAAAAAATATTAAATTCATAACATCTGAGAAAATTAATAGCCTGCAAATAAATAAATTTATAAATACACGTTACCTAGATCCATGCTGAATTCGGAATTGCTAATTCAAATAATTAGAATTGGGGACCATGATCGGTGCTCATTTACCAATTCCGACCTCAGGTCTCACCATAAGAATCAATAACTGTTTATTAATTATTGTTGCAAACTAAATAAAAGGTACCAGAAACTGGCACATACTTTCTCACAAACATATTAAAATTATTAAACAGATTCACAGTGACTTCATTATTGTAGGAGAGGTGATTTTAAACTAGGAGATTAACTAATAAATATTATTATTATTAGCTAGAGATAAAACTATTAGATCGATTTCAAACAAATTTGCACCAAACACGTCAATTAGACCTGTATAGATGCACGAAAAAGGGTTTTGAAAAATGTTGAAAAACAACCCCCTTTATGGGCAAAAAACGCCCAAAAATCAGTTATTATTATTAGCTAAACGAGAATTTTTAGAAAGATGGTGTTTTTGCATATGGTAGGGTACATTAAATGCTACAAATAAGCCAAATTTTATCAAAATCGTTAGAGCCGTTTTTTTATAAAAAAATAATAACTGATTTTTTGGGGTTTTTTTTGCCAAAAAGGGGGTTATTTTTCAAAACTGTTTTTCGTGCATCTATACAGGCCTACTTGACATGTCTGGTGCAAATTTGTTTGAAATCGATCGAATAGTTTTCGCTCTAGCTTTGTATAGCATACATACAGACAGACATTTTGTAAAAACCACTTTTTTAGACTCAGGGGGTCCCAAAACGGATATTTCCACAAAAATCTCAACATAGTTTTTTTTTGCGATCACTATACTTTCTCTATACCCTACTATAGTATAGTGAGAAAGTAAAAGACAATTTTTTTAAGGCAATCCAATTGACCATCATGTACTTCAAAAAAGCCATATGCAAACGTTAAGCTCCCAAACATAAAAAAATAACATCACGCTACTCATTAAAGACACCCACGTTGTACGTCTTTCGACAAGTACCCAGGAGGTCCTTCGATGACAATCTCATTTCTTTCGACTGCTTCTCACATACCACTTCGCCCTGCTCTATTTTGCATGCAATTAAAGAACAATGATCCACGCGGAGAGATTTATAAGTCGAAAGCGCCACTAAACAGAACTAGATCATATCGCAGACTCCTTTTACGGCGTCGTACAAGAATCCTATTCAACTTTACGCTGTTCATATTTCAAAAGTCGATTTATTGGTACTGCCGGGTTTTATTTTAACCATGCGGTGACGTATGGTAAACGCCCTTTTGTAACTTGTTTCCTCGTAATACATAAATAACACGTGATTATATTGGTTGGGTTTTAGCCAGGACGGATTTTGGAAACATTTCATGTTGAAACTGAAATGTGTAGCAATTGCGTGTTTGAGATGATAACGTGTAATTCCCGTCGTTAGCAGTTTTCGTCATCTCAACTACTTAAGTATGCCATAATGTCAATCTGTTTTAAAATTGAATGGATATTTTTTTACTTTTAAAAGGCAAAGCAATATAGACAGGTACAATAGACAGGAAAATATCACAGAGTACAAAATAATCTGTTTGAATTGGTTTCGACATGAGTCGCGGCGGGGGGGGGGGGGTTGATGATCGAACTGAAACTTATTTCATTTGTTTGAAAGTGAAAACATTTTTTTAAATTTCACGTAATGGACCTTTTTTACTATATTTTGAATTCATCAACACATTTTTACTTTCTCCACCCTATACGTAGTATATGGAGAAAGTATTGTTTTCGTAAAAATGTTCGAATTTGAATTTTCAGTTGAATTATCTGTTTTGGTGCTCCCAGAACCCCAAAAAATTGTTTAGTGCAATTATCTGTGTTGGTGCTCCCTGAACCCAAAAATATTTTTAGTGGAATTTTTTGTTTTGGTGCTCCCTGAACCCAAAAAAGTGTTTTTAGAGTGGTGTCTGTCTGTCAGTCTGTCTGTATGTATACACGACCAGAGAGGACACTATTGGTCCGATTTTCATGAAATTTGGTATGTAGGTACTAAACCCTAATATATCCAGGCGTTTTTTTCATTTTTTGGAATTTTTAATTTTTAAGGGTAATTTACCGCTAAAAACCCATAAAAAACGACAAAAATGCAAATTTCTCAAAAACGGCTCTAACGATTTTGATCAAATTTTCAGTATTTATAGTGCTTAAGATGCCAAACAAAATGACACCACCAGCTTTTATCAAAACTTTGGCGTTTTATAATTATGGGGAAATGTTTAAAAATAAACAAGTTTGTGTTGTCAATGTAGCATCGCGGCGGCGACCGCACGGGGTAGCACCACGGTAGCGAGCACGACCAGTAATTCAAAGGTCGCGCGATCGAATACCGCCTGGGACAATAATTTTTTTATACGATTGACGTAGGTAGAATATTATTTTTTTGTTTTGTTCTAAAAAGTAGTAAAAAATAAAATGATTAAAAACAATATTATGTTGACTACAGTAAGTTGGGAGAAAGTTTGTGTCAGTTAACTAATACCGTTTATTTGTTTTGTTTTTTTTTCGTAAATCTCAAGTAGTTTATTCGCCTTATAGTCCAGTAATATAATGTCCAAAAAGAACGTCAATGTTATGGTGGTCATCACGAGTCTGAAATTGTCCAAAAAATTGTGTTGGTAATCATTAAAAACCCATTAGTTTTGTTATTTGCTTATAACTAAGTAACCGTTCTACGTAAAATGTGACCCTATATTAAAATCATTTGATCTCGCCGCTGAATCGACCCTTATATGTTATAGGGTTTTACCCATTGCAGTGACTCTTATGGTGAGATCTGATAAGGTTGGGAGTGGCCAATAAACAGCGATCATGGTCCCTAGAACACGTTTTGGAGCGTCTTTCAAATTTGTATGTATATATTACGTAGGCCTAAATTTTATTTGTTCCCACTCTAACGGCTGCATTTTAAGTCCGATTTGGTCCACACGTTTCCTAAGTCGTTTGGACGAGATCGTTAGCCAAAAAAATCCAACAACCGAAAGCACGTTTTTTGGCTGGAAGTAACAGTTCTTTTAGATTTTTAGTACTAGAATGAAACTTTTCGTTTTATACAAAAACATTTAATTTAGGATATTATTCCGCTCATTTTGTTTTTTACACGATCTTCTAGCCCGTCTGGTTCCCCAAATTCGATCGAAACGTAAAATGGTTAAAATTTTACCGTCGGGGCATTTTTCAATCCGAGGCCGACTGCCGGGATGCAAACTAATGAAGCGATTCCAGCGGACCTCCATAATCCGAAGCCGCAAGGTGGAGGTACAAACTTCGAAAGCGAGTTTTCCACTCCGAGCGGATCGAAGCAACTCCGAGCCGGGCTAGAGGCTGAGGTGCAAACCAATTCTACTAATCTATCTTCTACTTATATAAAGCTAGATGGTAACACTGATTCATTGACATTAATTATTTGGCACTTCCCGTAATCGGACCCCCCTCAACCTTATACTTGAATTAAAGCTCTCGACGAGGAACTTTTGGAAAAATTGCCAGAATTTAACAATTTTTAATTTTGGAAGCACCTTTTGGGCGGGAACGATTTTTTAGATTTTTTTAATTTCTTCATTTTCCCACTTTGAGCGTGTTTTGTAAGAAAACGGTAAAAGATAGCAAAAAATTTTAAATACAAAAGTTGTAGAAAATTTAATTTCAGACTAACGATTTTTCATCAGATTTAAGATCCAATCATCCATTTAGCCACTATTCATCCGAGAAGGGAAGCTCAGCCTAACGTTCTTAAAGCTAACCGGTTTCACTGATTCACTGGCATTAATTATTAGGCACTTCCCGTAATCGGACCTCCCTCAACCTTATACTTGAATTAAAGCTCTCGACGAGAAACTTTTGGGAAAATTGCCAGAATTTAACAATTTTTAATTTTGGAAGCACCTTTTGGGCGGGAACGATTTTTTAGATTTTTTTAATTTCTTCATTTTCCCACTTTGAGCGTGTTTTGTAAGAAAACGGTAAAAGACAGCAAAACATTTTAAATACAAAAGTTGTAGAAAATTTAATTTCAGACCAACGATTTTTCATCAGATTCAAGATCCAATCATCCATTTAGCCACTATTCATCCGAGAAGGGAAGCTCCGCCCAACGTTCTTAAGGGTCTGCTCCAGTAAACGAGAAATCCACCAGAACGCAAACGCCTCTCACTATATCCCTATCTAAACAGTGCAATTTATTGCGCTGACATTGCTTCATTTCATACCATTTTATAAGTCTATCTTTTGTAATTGAGTGTTGAAAAAAAAAACTGAATATTCTTTATAAAATTTCGGATCCTTCTTGCAAATTATTTTTCGTTATTAATTTCTTATTGTGTTAGGAAAAAAATTCAAACTTTGTACTTAAAAAATGTCAAAACAAAAGCATTTAAAAAAAATCTGGAAATTGGTTGACCGTGCAGGCCAACCCTAGAACTTCCCGCTTAGTTTGAATTTTAAACGCTTAAAATGAGTTTTTTTGTTAAAATACCAAAAAACAAAAATTTGTGAATTTTTAAACAACGATAACTTTTGAATGCGTCGTTCGATTTTCATTTTTAAAAAAGCATTCTACGCAGTTTTTAAAGCAAAAAAAGAAAATGTACAGGTGTATATTGATTCGTTGAGAAATCTGGAAGATATGTTAAAAAAATACCAAAAAATACCAAAAAACGAAAATTTGTGAATTTTTAAACAACGATAACTTTTGAATGCGTCGTTCGATTTTCATTTTTAAAAAAGCATTCTACGCAGTTTTTAAAGCA
>JAGFPH010007802.1:15611-31391 GCA_018207615.1 Philaenus spumarius | reverse complement strand
AAATTTTAGGAGGGGTTTGGGGGGATCAAAGTTACTAAAATCATAATTTCAGATCTTTTATTATTATGACAATAGTGCTTTTATTATTTAAGATCTATATATATATATATATAAGCCAAATACCACTCACTAACTGAACACTTCAAAAGATTACAATTACGTTAAAAAGACTGAAAATACTAACCACCACGGGCAACGCCGTACGTGTCAGCTAGTATATATATACTGCATAAGCGGCTTAGTCCTGACTGAATGAGTGACATAGAATCAACGTAGGGCAAAAACTACCTAAAATACAAATACGAAAATAAGTATATTCTTAAGGGGTCATAGACGCACACAAAGAAAGGATTTTTCAAATTTACATTTTAAAGATTAAAAATTGTGTAAATTCTTATCAAAAGCTTAGCAACACATGTTTGTTTACATTCATTGCCATAGCAACCAACAGGCAAATTTATAATCACTTTATTATTGTTCACAACCAACAGGTTATTTAGGTTAGATTAACAAAATAAAAGCAAACACTACCAAAATCTACGAAAAACGCTTACTGTATCATAATTCAGTTCAAACATCTGTTGTTACATATTATAAATAAAACACTTGATTTGGATCACAATCTGGTCATAATTTTAGGTTAGGCCTATATTGAACCAAAACACGTTTATTTGCAAATTTATTAGTTCACACCTAACAGCTTTAACATTAAGTATAACCAAACAAAAGGCTTACTTTTACTTTCTCACTATAGTATAGAGAAAGTATAGTGATCGCAAAAAAATCGATGTTGAGATTTTTGTGGAGATATCCGTTTTGGAACCCCGTGAGTACAAAAAATTGTTTTTTACAAAATGTCTGTCTGTATGTATGTCTCTATGTATACAAAGCTAGAGCGTAAACTATTGGATCGATTTCGAACAAATTTGCACCAAACATGTCAATTAGGCCTATATAGATGCACGAAAAAGGGTTTTGAAAATTTTTGAAAAACAATCCCCTTTTTGGCCAAAAACCCCCAAAAAATCAGTTATTATTTTTTATAAAAAAAATGGCTGTAACGATTTTGATCAAATTTGGCTTATTTGTAGCCCTTAATGTACCCCAAATGCAGAAACCCGTATCTTTCTAAAAATTCTAGTTTAGCTAATAATAATAATAATAACTGATTTTTGGGGTTTTTTGGCCAAAAGGGGGGTTGTTTTTCAAAATGTTTCAAAACCGTTTTTCGTGCATCTATACAGGCCTAATAGACGTGTTTTGTGCACATTTGTTCGAAATCGAACGAATAATTTTCTCTCTAGCTAATAATAATAATATTTATTGGTTAATTTCCTACTTTAATATCACCTCTCCTACCCCACCTACAATTATGAAGTCACAATGAATCTGTTTAATAATTTAAATATGTTTGTGAGAAAGTATGTGCCAGTTCCTGGTACCGTTTATTATAAGTAAAACATCTGGTGTTACTTGGTGTTACATATTATATTGTTTCCTTTAGTTGGTATTATCAAAATTTGTTTGAGACTTCATTATTTAAATATAAATGGTGAAATTACAACTCGTGTCGTAATTCCAATTATCAGGGACGGTGAGAGTCTATTATGGTAGGTCACCGCTACCCTACATAGATTCAAGTGCCCCTGTCCAAATAATCGTCATTTTCGTGAAAATATCAGAGTGGAAAATAATCTGTTTATATTGGTTTCGCCATGTGTTGCCACGGGGGGAGGGGGTTTGATGATCGAAGCAAAAAATACTTTATTTGTTTAAAAGTGAAAACTTTTTTTAAAGTTTCATGTAATGGACCTTTTTTTACATTTTGAATATTTTGAATTTATCAACACATTTGTTTTGTATTTTTCTAAAGCCCCATTTTTGGAACATTTGCATATACAAAAATAGTTGCCGATGCGCAAGTAGTAAAAAAGACCCTACCGGTTGAAGAGTTTCCCCATACCAGATAAAGGATTTAAGAAATTTATATTTTTTTAATTTTTATTATCTGGTTCCAAGTTTAACTCAAGACCTATTGACAAGATGTAGCCTAAAATTAAAGCGATTAGAAAAGGTTAAAACAATAAAGTTCACAATAAAATACACACCGCCATATCAAATGTAGATAAAGAATTTAAAAAAATAGAATAACACACTTAAAATTTCTCTCGTTTCTTTTAACGTTTTACCATCTCAATTTGTTAATCAAAAGTAACTAATTTCTACTTGTGCGAATATTGCGCAACGATTGTAAACTAATAGCCTACATTAAAGGTGCGGCTATACATACACGTCACGTCACGTCCCGTCTTTTTTCCAGAGGTATGCTCCCTGTGTAATCAAATGGAGGTGGCTATACATACCCGTCACGTCACGTCACGTCACGTCACGTCACGTCCAGAAAATATTCGAATGCTCTAGAGAGCATACCGTGCCGTGACGTGACGTGACGTGACGTGACGTGCTGTGACGTGACGGGTATGTATAGCCAGGGGTCACGTCAAGCGACGTCATTTATCTCCGCTTCGGCTTTGTCCGCGCACACTCGGGAAACATCGTTGGTATAGCTGAATGTTTTTTGACTATATTTGTTGGCTCCATAACAGAGATAAACAAAAATATTGCACCTTATCAGTTCAAGGGGTGAAGTGTGTCTGTTCACCTGTTTCTTGTGTGTCGTTCCTTCAGTAACATAGTGTTTTGTTGTGCGTCAACCATGGACGACGAGTATTTGATAACTTTAGTGCAAGACTTCAAAGAACTTTTTGACCCTTCTCACAATTTATACATGAATAACGTAAGGAGGAACTACTGCTGGGAAGAAATTGCAATTAAAATGAATTCCACAAATTTATGAATCAATATAAATTTAGTATATACATTACTATTATAACTACTATAATAACTTTATAATCTAAAATTATAACTCTATTACTGCGGTTTAGAGGCTCACTTATAAAGTCAAGATAACATTGATAATAATAATAATTGTATAACAAAAGTTTAACATGGAAATATATTGACAGTTGACTACAACTGAAACTAACTTTGTGTTTCAGTTATAAAGCACAAAATACTGATAAAATTACAGCAAATTTATTGTAAAAAAGCTAGGTCGGCTGTTTTACTTAATTAGTAAAAATTACCTAGGTCAAAATGAATTTCAAGATATAGGTATTAAAAGCCAAGATGTGCGCGCGCTACTTTTTGTGCCTGGACGTGACGTGACGTGACGTGACGTGACGGGTATGTATAGCCACCCTACCTAAAATGACGTTAGTGGACGGGACGGGACGTGACGTGACGTGACGTGACGTGACGTGACGTGACGTGACGTGTATGTATAGCCGCACCTTTAACGGGTATAGGTTGTCAATAGGTTCTCACGTAAAGGCCAAATAGCTGATCATAACCCTATCCATAACAATACCGTCCTTTGTCGGTGTTAAAACTAGGGATTACATTTTAATATGCACGCTATTTGCATTGCAGACAGATATATTATGCCTACCCTAACCTAACCTATTATTCACCAAAGGGTGTGGTTTTCTACCCCTTTCATAGGGGATGATTGTAGATAATTTCTGCGGAATAGACGAGTGACGAGAGCCATAGAGGCTGTACAAACACTGTGTGACCTTGAAAGTCTATGCTCTAGGAGGAAAACTGTTCCAACTTTTTAAATTCACTATGTTAGGTTGTATTACAACATACTGTTCACGGTCGCTTTTGGTCCTTTTACTTTCTCACTATACTATAGTATAGAGAAAGTATAGTGATCGCAAAAAAAAAAAATCGATGTTGAGGTTTTTGTGGATATATCCGTTTTGGGACCCCCTGAGTCCAAAAAAGTGGTTTTTACAAAATGTCTATCTGTATGTCTGTATGTATACAAAGCTAGAGTGAAAACTACTCGATCGATTTCGAACAAATTTGCACCAGACATGTCAAGTAGGCCTGTATAGATGCACGAAAACGGTTTTGAAAATTTTTAAAAAACAACCCCCTTTTTGGCCAAAAAACCCCCAAAAAATCTATAATTATTTTTTTATAAAAAAACGGCTCTAACGATTTTGATAAAATTTGGCTTATTTGTAGCCTTTAATGCAAAAACCCGCATCTTTTTAAAAATTCTCGTTTAGCTAATAATAATAATAATAACTGATTTTTGGGGTTTTTTTGGCCATAAAGGGGGTTGTTTTTCAAAATCTTTCAAAACGTTTTTACGTGCATCTATAAAGACCTAATTGAAATATCTGGTGCAAATTTGTTTGAAATCGATCGAATAGTTTTTGCCATTTCGCCAAGAAACTCTCAAAAATTAGTTATTATTATTATTTTTAGCTAAACGATAAGTTTTAGAAAGATGCGGTTTTTTGCATATGGTAGGGTACATTAAAGGCTACAAATAAGCCAAATTTTATCAAAATCGTTAGAGCGGTTTTTTTATTTAAAAAAATAATAACTGATTTTTGGGGGTTTTTGCAAAAAAGGGGGTTGTTTTTTAAACATTCTCAAAACCGTTTTTCGTGCATCTATATAGGCCTACTTGACATGTCTGGTGCAAATTTGTTTGAAATAAATCGAATAGTTTTCGCCATTTCGCCAAAAAACCCCCAAAAATAAAATAATAATAGGCTAATAACAACAACTGATTTTTGGGGGTTTTAGGCCATAAAGGGGGTTGTTTTTCAAAAATTTTCAAAAAGTTTTTAAGTGCATCTATAAAGACCTAATTGACGTGTTTGGTGCAAATTTGTTCGAAATCGATTAAATAGTTTTCTCTCTAGATAATAATAATAATATTTATTAGTTAATCTCCAACTTTAAAAAAAAAAAAAACTCCTACCCCACCTTACAAGTCACAGTGAATCTGTTTAGTAATTTAAATATGTTTGTGAGAAAGTATGTGCCAGTTCCTGGTACCGTTTATTTATGATAGGTTACGCCGTTTCGCCTATTTGTCAGGCATTATCAAACTTAATTTAAAAGTATCTTGCACTGTTTAAAGCTAGTCGATTGATGAACGAAATGAAACATATACAACACATCACATTTACAATAACAAATTCACAACACAACACTGGAACATTTAGAATGTGTTAGAGGGTTAGAGCTGTTTTGTACACACTTGTGCCCGCGTTAGTTTCTTCTTCAAGTTCGGCGTCTTAAATTATAGGTTAGGAAAAATAACAAATTATGTTTTCTTTGCGTTAGGCCTAACTATGAAGTGATTAGGGTAATTTAGTAATTAAAGATAAATTAAATGTTTACATTTAGTTATAGTAAATTATTAATATTAAGTTATATTTATTACAATAATATAATTTTAATACCGGCAATATCTTCCTCCACTTCCAGTGTTCAATGGTTAGTATTGAAAAATACTATACTAAATACACGGTGATTTAGGAAGACAAGGAGAAACTTACAGTACCGGTACATGTTGTACAAGTGAAAATAAAGAAAAAGTTCATAAAAACATAGGCTCGGAAATGATTCGTTTTAGAGTTATCCACCTTTTATTTTTTTACAAAATACTTAATATCTTTGATATTAAATATATTGAAAAAAGTTTTGGATACATATTTGGTACCACATCTTTTACCCGTGTAAAAAACCCAAAACGTTTTATCAAAGATTTTGAAAATGGCGGCCGTTTAAAAAATATTAAAGTAAAATATCTGGAAACACATTTTTAAATTGTTTGTCTATCTGTTTGTTGGTCCGGACAAATCTCCGGAATGGCTGAACCGATTTTAACGAAACTTTCACCAACATGTAGAGAACTTTTCAGAGAATATTTTAGACTACTTTTTATTCAGAAAATATTTAAAATACCTGTTAAAATAAACGGTATCAGTTAACTGACACAAACTTTCTCCCAACTTACTGTAGTCAAAATAATATTGTTTTCAATCATTTTATTTATTACTTTTTAGAACAAAACAAAAAAATAATATTCTACCTACGTCAATCGTATAAAAAAATTATTGTCCTAGGCGGGATTCGATCGCGCGACCTTTGAATTACTGGCCGTAATCGCTACCATGGTGCTACCCCGTGCGGCCGCCGCCGCGATGCTAGATTGACAACATAAACTTGTTTATTTTTAAACATTTCCCCATAGTTATAAAACGCCGAAGTTTTGATAAAAGCGGGTGGTGTCATTTTGTTTGGCATCTTAAGCACTATAAATACTGAAAATTTGATCAAAATCGTTAGAGCCGTTTTTGAGAAATTTGCATTTTTGTCGTTTTTTATGGGTTTTTAGGGGTAAATTACCCTTAAAAATTAAAAATTCCAAAAAATGAAAAAAACGCCTGGAGATATTAGGGTTTAGTACCTACATACCAAATGTCATGAAAATCGGACCAATAGTGTCCTCTCTGGTCGTGTATACATACTGACAGACTGACAGACAGACACCACTCTAAAAACACTTTTTTGGGTTCAGGGAGCACCAAAACAAAAAATTCCACTAAAAATATTTTTGGGTTCAGGGAGCACCAACACAGATAATTGCACTAAAAAATTGTTTGGGGTTCTGAGAGCACCAAAACAGATAATTCAACTGAAAATTCAAATTCGAACATTTTTACGAAAACAATACTTTCTCCATATACTACGTATAGGGTGGAGAAAGTAAAATTGAAAAAATGTAAACATTGTGGGAAAAATTAGGAATTTTGTGGACAAATGTAGGGGATGTTGTGCGCGCCTATTTCGATCTGTCTCACATTATGCACAGGTCTCAGCTACCCCCACCACCCAACTTAGATCCAAGTGCCTCTGTCCTAATCAATCATCGTTTCCGTAAAAATTCCTATTAAAAATTGGAAAAATTATGTGAACAAAATTGATTCCTAATCAATCATCATATTTCTCAATTACTATTAAAAATCATTAACAAAATTAGAGATTTTGTGGACAAATTTAGGGGATGTTGTGTGTCTATTTCGATCTATGTCTCACATTATGCACAGGTAAGCTACCCCCCCCCCACACACAAATTAGATCCAGTAAAAAATGCTGTACAAAAATTTAAAAATATGAACAAAATTAGGAATAGGCTAGCATCCCCATATAGGCTGTGTAGGGGTTGGCGAGCGAAGCGAGCGAGAATAATAAAGCGTATTTCTAGTTGAAAATAATGACATAGTTTACATATTACCGATCGCTTTTAATATTTATTAGAATCCTAGACATAGTATACAAACATTACAGTTTTAAAACTCCACAAATATTGGTTATTATAAGTTTAAATTATTTAAATTCACTTGAATTCTGATTTCTATTTTGCCTTAATTTTATGTTTCAGTAACGGCAATCCTCTCGTAACTTCACTATTCGACTCTAGCCTAATATTTTTTTGCAGACAACGACGTTGTTTTACATTCTACTGTTAAATGTTGAATACAGGTAAACATACTGTGACTATAAATAGGTTTAGGTTAGAACCTTTTAGGTATTTTTTTTTATTATTATTTTTGCATTTATGTTGCCATAAGTTAGTCAAATAGTAAAGTTACGCCAAATTATTTATTTTTGTTTGTATATAGGCCTAGGGCCTATGTGTTGCATTTCAGATATAGGCTTTTTAAGTTTTTATTTTCATATACGTGGACAAGACAAATTATTATTTTTCTTTTGTTAATGTAACACTTAAGGGGATCCGAGCCCTTCGGCAACTTTTTTAAAGTTTTTTTATTTTTTCAACTATTTTATATGTTTTTACTTTCCTTACCCTATACTAGGTAAGGTAAGTATTGCGATCGACCCAAAAATTCGATGTCGAGTTTTCATAATATCTTTACGTTTCAAGGCCCCCTGAGTCCAAAAAATGCATTTTTGGCAATTGGTCTGTCTGTGTGTCTGTGTGTCCGGAGTGCACAGGGCAAACGGCTGGACGGATCGAACTGAAATTTACAGGATATCTTCAAACACGTAAACAATTAAACCCATGTAAATTTGAAGCAAATCGGAGGTGGTGTCTTACCGTGGGACCAGTTTTTAGCACATTTTTGGTATTTACTCCAAAACCCCTCTAACGATTTTGATTAAACTTTGCTAACATACTCTACTCAGACCCCCTTAACACGCTATGTACGCTATATACCCTTAAAAATTCGTTGAAAAAAGTTATTAGAAAAACGAAAGTTATTTTGTTTGTATCTCCGAAATGGCTGGTCCTATCGACTTGAAAATGGTCTCATTCGATTCAGCGTCCAAAAGAATGTCAAAAAAGATACCCCACTCAACTTTTTCCATTTTTTTAAAAATTGACCCCAAAAACGTCCTTTTTGGGGGCAAAAATGACTTTTTTTTAAACTAGCCGTGTTTGGTATTGACCTTGACATTTTTGGGGGTGAGAAATCGATTGAGACCAAAATCATGTCCGTGGGATTAACCGTTTTGAAGTTAGTACCGCTTTCTTCGAAACGGATACTCCTATTAACTCGAAAATGGTATCATCAATCTCTCGCTCGAAAAAATTGGTAATTGATACAGCATCTATTTTGGTAAGGAAAGTTGTGTGATGTGCACACCAGATGTTTTACCTTCAAACCCTCTAAAAAAAAAGATTTGTAAGAATGAAATTTTTTGTCCATCCCATATTTTGTGTTTTATATGGGTTTTAGTGGTTTTTTGTACCAAATTTCACGTTTAAAAAAAATTTGAATAACTTTTTTGTTTGTGAAACAATTTAAATGAAATTTTTTTCCCATCCCTAGTATGCATGTGCTAATACAACTTTTAGAGTATTGAAAATTTTCTAGCTTGCATAGTTAAAAATATATGTAGGCCTACTTTTAAAAATTCACAATAAAAAAATTTTTAATTTAATTTGTTTTTATTAAAAACC
Source organism: Philaenus spumarius (assembly GCA_018207615.1). Lineage (NCBI taxonomy): Eukaryota > Metazoa > Arthropoda > Insecta > Hemiptera > Aphrophoridae > Philaenus > Philaenus spumarius. The sequence continues at coordinate 22,525 of JAGFPH010007802.1, read as the reverse complement.
TATTTGATAAGGTAAAACATTTTCCATACTCTAGATTGTTGCAAAAGGTATCAAGATAATGCTGTAAAAATTTCATGTTTCTATATCTTATAGTTCAAAAGTTATTCAAACTTTAGTGTAACAAAACACGGAAAAAACGATTTGCGGCAAATAGCATTTAATGTTTTTATTACATAAATCAATGAAAATCTGCCTTTTTACCTTCTAAAATTCGCCTGCTATGTAGGTTTTTCCCTAGGCCTATGTTATATCCCTTACACTATAATTGCCTATATTTATAAATCACACAATGTAAATAACAAACATTTATGATATAAGAAAGAGTAAAGATGCTAATACTCTAAAAACGACAAAAATCGAGTAAACCGATTGTTTAAATAACAGCAAAAAAACCCACAAAAAATTCTCAAAACAGCTTGAAATTTTGTACACATACTTTTAATTACACGCACTTTGAAAAAAGATAGTAACAATTTTTTTTCAAAATTTTGGGAAAATCGGTCTTTGAAGGGCCGGATCTCCTTAATGTAATATTTTGCTAAAGTCTGTAACCTGTACTTTTTCTTCATTCAATAATAGTTCATTTAGTATTTATTTGTGTAGCCTATGTATTTATAACGAAAAGGATCAATAAATAAATACAAAATTAGTATAAAATGTAAAATTACAAAATATGGCTTTTTTTAAATTTGCCTAAAAATTACTAGTATTTGGTGGGCCTAATATAAAAAGTCGATCCGGGTCGTGAAAACTTAAAATAATTTCCCTCTATAAACTTTTAAGATGTGATAATTTAAATCCCGTTATTTTATTAAACGGTCGAGAATAATAAATATGACGTTACTTTCCCACGACTTTTTTAACATGCGAGTTAAAATTTGTCGCGAAAAAAATTTATAAATATTGGTATAAATCAATTTTACCTTTAGAGTTAAAGATTGTGACTCCCAACAGCAAACTACACCAAAACACACACTGCTTCATTTTCGATGGTAAATCCTTGTGAAATACAATCACTGAACAAACTTCGGATCGCACACTTAAACAGCTCGGCGGCAAACACCCAACTGATCAAGAACTAGACGACAGTTCTGCCATCGTTGTACGCGGCGTGGGAATATTCCCTCGGACAAATTTCCCTCCGCACAGCGTACACTCTACACTGTTAGTATTCCAGACGTAAGGGCTAACACATTCCTTATTCTGGCTGGCGTCCTACCAACTATTTCATAAGGTGTTATTCACGTTTCTGAAATAATGTATTCTCGGGAAATGTGGAAGTATGCGAGACGATTTTGGTTGAATTTGTCTGCCCTGGTTGTCTTAATAAATAGTTTCACATTATTTGGTAGGAATAGCACTAGCCACTCTAATAAAGGCTCTGCCGCACCACCACGTATTAGATCTGCTTCTCAAAGTAATTGTGTTCAACTTGATTAATTACAAGTACTAGTGGGCCCGGCAATGCTTCGCTATTGCTATTGCTTGATTTACCTAACCTAAAATTATATTCAGTTTTTGATCCAAATCAGTTGTTGATCAAAATCAGCAGTTTTAAGCTTTTCATACGAACAGCTGTTTTTTGTGCCCCTGATAAAATCAAAAGAAATCTTTCTTCTTCTTCCTTAAGATTGACCTTCCATAAGATTAACATTAAAACTTTGAGGGCTACTGGGGCGTATCCCTGAGGACCGATGTAAATTATAATGGGATTCTGCTCATTGCTTGATTGATATTGCTATTGCTTGATTTACCTAACCTAAAATTATATTCAGTTTTTGATCCCAATCAGTTGTTGATCAAAATCAGCTGTTGATCAAAATCAGCTGTTTTAAGCTTTTCATACGAACAGCTGTTTTTTGTGCCCCTGATAAAATCAAAAGAAATCTTTCTTCTTCTTCCTTAAGATTGACCTTCCATAAGATTAACATTGAAACTTTGAGGGCTACTGGGGCGTATCCCTGAGGACCGATGTAAATTATAATGGGATTCTGCTCATCTACAGGACACTACCTTTCTAACGGTATGCGCGAATTTCTCCTACGATGCACACAAGCTGAGAAAAAAGGACGGCAAGTTTTGTGCTTGCCTATTAAGGATTAATATATAGATTTCCCTCAGCTGACATGTTTGCAGACGACGACCTTTTTTATTAGGAAACTTTTGTTGGAGAACCCGAAATAAGCTGAACCTACACAGTTCCCAACATTTTTCATGCAGATAATTGTTTCATGTTTTAGTTTTGTAATCTTAAGTCTTATTAATTTTGTTATTTAAATGTTATTATGGCTATTTTATTGTCCTTATGAGAAGTAAAACACGTCTTTTTCGTAAAAAAGAAATACAAATTGAATAGTACCATAGATCATGAATAATAAATAAATCTTGCATCTATACGGGGGCTGTGTGCCGGAAAAAAGGTTGTCGCGAAAATAGTACATGATCGCGCCGCGAGGTTGCGCTAGGGAGAAATCATTGGTAGCATTGGTGTTTCAAACAGCTTCCATCGTTTCCCCAATAGATAGCGCCAAAAAAGTCGAATTTCCAGTGGAACAAAATATTGCATTGGATCGGAGTTCTATTATGTTATCCAAATACCATGATAGTACCTAAACTCGATTTTGGAAAAAATTAGAAAAGTATCTTCAGCCACGTTAAAAAGATCCACAGTAATAATTTTAGACGTAAAGAAATACATCTGATAAGTAGAATTGCAATAAACATCACAGACATAAAAATGTACAATGTCTCACTCAACCCTTTCTATTATTATTGTTCCCTAACCTACCCTTATCTATTCATACCACTTCTATTGAAGGCAAGGTTCCTGTTTATTCCCCACCACCCTGTTTTCCTCTGCAACCCTAACCTATCTTAACAGAGAATACTATATCTCGTCTCCGCATTCAATTTGCATATCAAACTCTACCAACAGGTTGAAGGACTTTAGTTTATTTGGTTCGTAGCAGCTGGATTAATAAATCGTAGATGAACAAAATTATCTGTATTTATATTTGCGGCTTTGTTCTGACTGACTGACGTAGAATCGACGTAGAACAAGCACTAGTTGAGGCACACTAAGAAAAATGTTTTGAAGAGTAAAAATAGCGAAAATTCGAGGATTCACTCCCCAGTCCTATAACAGGAAAAACAGCTGATTCGGATCAAAAGCAACACACGTTTGTTGAATGCATTTACATTCATTACCATAGCAACCAACTTGATAAATTTGCAATTATTTTATTATTGTACCCAACCTACAGCTTTTTCAGGTTAGGTTTACAAAATATAACCAAACAAAAAAGATTACAGTATTATAATTCGAACATCTGTTTTACGTATTATAAATTAAACAGCTGATTCGGATAAAAAAACTTTTACTGAATGTTAGGCCTATACTGAAACATAACACGTATATTGAAAGCATTTACATCAATTAGCATAAAGACCAACTTGGCAAATTTAGAATTAGTTAATTATTCTTCACAACTAATAGTTTTTTTATTTTTAATTAAGTATAAACCAACAAAAATAAGCGAAAAACTCTTACTGTATAAGTGAAACATCTGGTGTTACATATATTATAGACTATTGTTTTCTTTAGTTGGCAAGATCAAAATTTCAATCAATTGTTATTTAAATATTAATGGTAAAATTACAACGCAAGCGAAAAAAAATAATTTTAAAGCGTAAAAATAACGAACATTCGAGGGTTCAATCCAGCCATAAATCAGATAAAAGAGCTGTTCGGATCTAAAGGTTAGCATCGCATGTTTGTTTACATTACCATATCAACCAAATTAGTAAATTTATCACAACTATTATTCTTAACAACCAACATATTTTTTAGGTTAGATTAACAAACTAAATCAACGAAAAATGTTAACCGTATCATAATTTAGTTCATTATTTTTCGTGCCTATTTCGATCTGTCATATATTTTTTTTTTATAGCTATGTACACAGCTCAATCGTCATTTCCGGAAACATATCAGAGTATATAATAATCTGTTTGCATCGGCTTCGCCGCCGGAGTTGGTGAGCGAAAGGAGCAGGAACGGTGCCCCTAGTGTGTATAAATTACGACGTCGTACATTTTATAAATATTTATCTCAATTCCCACAATAGGGATGATTTAACTCGGTAGTATTTCCCTCGTTATACATCACTGCAAGCCCGTGACGTCACTAGGGCACAAACTATTTCAGATGAAGTATTGTTTCAACATTGGGGTTAGGGTTGGGAGATTTTTGTTTGTCGTAAGAAATGCAGTCAGTTTTAAAAATACCACCAATGTTAGGCCTGTTGACATTTATGTTTGGTTATTCATGGACCACATCCGTCGCCAGTCGGTTCCACGAAAGTTGTACTCATCCAGTTGTTAACTAGTCATTGAATATTTATCTTCAGCACATGGTTTGCGACAACAAACAAATTGAGGTCTTATGAGCAGAAAATATGGCTAAGCGACAACTTTACTATTGCTGTTTCGCAATATTCCTAAACATTATAGTGGAACTTTTGTACACAAATACCGTCCCATATTTCACCATTCTATTCTATAGGTGAAAATAAGAAAAAAGTTCCAATAAATTAAATGTAAGTCCAGAAATGCTTTTTTTTCGAATTATCCGCCTTTTGTGTTTACTAAACGTAAACTAACTCCCTACACGTTATAAAACTAAATTTATCTAATATTATTTTTTAAGGGACATACAAAACTACTTGCAATGTTATTACTTAAGTAAAAGGGATGAAAGGACATAATTGCCCGTACAATTAAATAGTAATCCACTTACTTGTTATATATTCTCAAAAACTACTCAAATAATTTCACAATTTACACGTATTAGCACCAATATTGATAGTATGGTCAGTACAAACAAATATATATAAATGGGGTAGCTGCCCGTAGGCTATACAATAAAAAATAAATTGCACTAAATTTCTACAAACTATAATTCTAAAATTACTTAACATTATTTTTAATCGATGTAAATAAATATTTTCAATTCTATTACATAAGTCAAAGAGTGAAATGGGATAACTAAACTTAAAATTAATCCAAGCAATACCGAAGCTTTAGTAGATGAATTTGTAGTCATTTATACAAATTTAAAGAAAAGATACCCTTTCGTTTAACTTCATATAAATTCATATAAACATATTCCATTATTAATTACTTCAATATAGTATTACTAACTGACCCGGCAATGCTTTGCTATTGCTTAATTTGAAACTTTGAAAGCCTGTAATTCGTATCCCTGAGGGCCGATGTAAATTATAATGGGATTCTGCTCATTGCTTGATTTACCTAACCTAAAAATTATATTCAGTTTTTGATCCAAATCAGTTGTTGATCAAAATCAGCTGTTGATCAAAATCAGCTGTTTTAAGCTTTTCATACGAACAGCTGTTTCTGATAAAATCAAAAGAAATATTTCTTCTTCTTCCTTAAGATTGACCTTCCATAAGATTAACATTGAAACTTTGAGGGCCACTGGGGCCTAGGACTTTGGTAAATGGCCTAAAACCTTCCCAGGGTTAACCTGTGTTACTATGCAAAATTTCAAAGCAATCGGATGGACGGTTTGGTAACGCATAAAGGACAAACATACAGACAAACGTACAAACATACATTGAATGTTATATATATATAGATTAACTTATAAGTGTAGCAATACGAAATAAAAAGCAATTAAAAGATAATACAGTATTTGTATCTTTATTTTGATATATAATAACGTACATAAGTACAAAATATTAACAAATAGGCCTACAGTTTTGTAAAATCATACCTAAATAATCCTTATAATTATACACATTTACCTAGTTAAAATGTTCCTGAGTTATTTGCGTACCCCTCAGCGCAGTTAGGTGGGCCTGCATAAAGTTAGTTGTTTGTAAATAGTATTACTTTCTCACTATACTATAGTAAAGAGAAAGTATAGTGATCGATCGCAAAAAAAATCGATGTTGAGATTTTTGTGGAAATATCCGTTTTGGGACCCCCTGAGTATGTAACGGTTTGTATACAAAATGTCTATCTGTTGTTTATTTGACTGTATGTATGCGCAAACTATTCAATCAATTTCAAACAAATTTGCACCAGACATGTCAAGTAGGCCCGTATAGATGCACGAAAAATAGTTTTGAACATTTTTGAAAAACAACCCCCTTTTTGGCAAAAAAAACCCCAAAAAATCAGTTATTTTTTTATAAAAAAACTGCTCTATCGATTTTGATAAAATTTGGCTTATTTGCAGCCTTTAATGTACCCTATTATATGCAAAAAACCGCATCTTTCTAAAAATTCTCGTTTAGCTAATAATAATAATAACTCATTTTTGGGGATTTTTTGGACATAAAGGGGGTTGTTTTTCAAAATTTTTCAAAACTTTTTCGTGCATCTATAAAGGCCTAATTGACGTGTTTGGTTCAAATAATAATATTTAATAGGTAATCTCCAACTTTAATAAAAATCATCTCTCTTAAAAGTCATAGTGAATCTGTTTAATAATTTAAATATGTTTGTGAGAAAGTATGTGCCAGTTCCTGGTACCGTTTATTTTATTTTTTAATGATGTATTTTTGATGTGTTTATAACGAATCTTTCCGATATTTTACACGGGAGCTTAAAAGATTAATACTTTATTGAAATGTATGTAAACTGCAACAATCACTAACACAATTACTGCTAAACTTCTTGCATACAGTAACACAGAAGTGGCAAGTTTGCCCCCTTTTTCTCCTCCCCTTGGAGAATTAGGTCAACACAAGACCTTTTCATTTCGACAAAAGCTTTCGGGACTCAATGAAAGGTTACGGCCTGATCTTTACCTCGGCTCGTAATTGGAACACATAAACATAAAATCTAAGCCAGGTAAAATCCCTTATAGCCGGCTTTCATTAGCG
>JAGFPH010007802.1:557-10951 GCA_018207615.1 Philaenus spumarius | reverse complement strand
AGTGCTCACTTACTACATCCAACAAAATTAATATTGCATTGCCGTAGGTCCTTGATAAGTGTTCAAAGTTTCAAATCCATCAGACGTTTTGAAGTGGTAAAAATCACGTCGTGTTCAGGGGATCATGATCAGTACTCACTTACTACACCCAACAAAATTAATATTGCATTGCCGTAGGTCCTTGATAAGTGTTCAAAGTTTCAAATCAATCAGACGTTTTTAACGGGGTGAAAATCACCTCGTGTTCTGGGGACCATGATCAGTGCTCACTTACTACACCCAACAAAATTAATATTGCATTGTCATCGGTCCTTGATAAGTGTTCACAGTTTCAAATCAATCCGACTTTTTGAAGGGGGTGAAAATCACCTTTATGTTCTTGGGACCATGATCAGTGCTCACTTAGTACACCCAACTAAATTAATATTGCATTGCCGTAGGTCCTTTATAAGTGTTCAAAGTTTCAAATCAATCCGACTTTTTTAAGGGGGTGAAAATCACCTCGTGTTCTGGGGACCATGATCAGTGCTCACTTACTAAACCCAACAACATTAATATTGCATTGCCGTAGGTCCTTGATAAGTGTTCAAAGTTTCAAATCAATCAGACGTTTTGAAGGGGGTGAAAATCACCTCGTGTTCTGGGGACCATGATCAGTGCTCACTTACTACACCCAACAAAATTAATATTGCATTGCCTTAGGTTAGGAGTTGTATCTCATTGTCACCCCTAAGAAGCACGTAAATAAAAGAAAATATGGTTTACACTGTATAAATTGTCTTGTAAGAAATACATGTACCCATTTATAGCTCTCTAGCTTTATGGGAAGTATAATAATTATTTCGTATTGTTTTAGGGGTTGTTGTTACATTTTCACCCCTTAGCAGCACACTGAAAAATACAAATATGGTTTACTTTTTATATATATCTTGTAAGAAATTAATGCACCAATTTAAAGCTCTCTAGCTTTAAGGGAAGTATAATAATTAATTTGTAATGTTTTAGGGGTTGCTATTGCAATTTCACCCCTTAGCAGAACAGTGTTAAATGTAAATTTAATATAGTTTACATTTTATATATACCTTGTAAGAATTAAATGTACAAATTACCAGCTCTCTAGCTTTATGGGAAGTATAATAATTAATTTGTATTGTTTTAGGGGTTGTTATCTCATTTTCACCCCTAAGAAGCACATGAATAAAAGGAAATATGGTTTACATTGTATAAATGTCTTTTAAGAAATAAATGTACCAATTTCCAGTTCTCTAGCTTTATGGGAAGTATAATTATTATTCGTATTATTTTAGGGGTTGTTGTTGCATTTTCACCCCTTCGCAGCACACTGAAAAATACAAATATGGTTTACTTTTTATATATATCTTGTAAGAAATGAATGTACCAATTTCCAGCTCTCTAGCTTTATGGGAAGTATAATAATTAATTTGTATTGTTTTAGGGGTTGTTATTACAATTTCACCCCTTAGCAGCACAGTGTAAAATGCAAATATAGTTTACATTTTATATGTACCTTGTAAGAAATAAATGTACCAAATTCCAGCTTTCTAGTCTTAATGGATGTATAATAATAAATATTTATTGTTTTAGGGGTTGTTTCAACCCTTAAATCAAAATTATTTATAGCCTATGTCTCATTCCAGGTCATGATCTATATGTGTGCCAAATTTCATTCAAATCCATCCAGTACTTTTTGCGTGATTGTCAGTCAAACAAACAAACAAACAAACAAACAAACAAATAAACAAACAAACAAACATACAAACTTTCACATTTATAATATTAGTAGGATATTGAAATAAACAATGAGCTTAGAAAAAAAGATTTACTGCATTATGAAATCACAGTCATACACTTCAGTTTTATTTATAATTTATGTATTGTATAGACTTCACTTTCAATAAGAAATCTTTCTTATCGGACAATAACGTTACGGAACAAGTTTCCTAACACGGCGACGTTATAGCGTGCGTAAAGTTGAATGCAAATTTACTTCTAATAATTGATCTGTATCAGACATACACTGTACATTTATAGAAAGTGTTTTATCACGAATATATCGTTTTTATATCGTTGTTTAAATGTTGCAAAGTCCTTTCCCTTCATACTTAAACATACATTCATTCACTTTCATTTCATTAAAGTCGTTACATGTCTTTTTTCAGTTTAACATACCCTATTAAAATGAATCATTTACTTCATAAAAGGCGTAACAAAAAACCTTAGCGGGCTATACAGGAAGTACATTGAAATAAATGAAAAATATTCAGCAACTTTTTTTTCGATTGAACTTAATTTAGTCCCAATCCGCCATTATGTTTTTACAAAAACTCACTAAAACTCTGGAAATAGATAAGATATTAAAATCAAACTAGTGGACCGGGCAATGCTTCGCTATTGCTTGATTTACCTAACCTAAAATTATATTCAGTTGTTGATCAAAATCAGCTGTTGATCAAAATCAGCTGTTTTAAGCTTTTCATACGAACAGGTGTTTTTTGTGCCCCTGATAAAATCAAAAGAAATCTTTCTTCTTCTTCCTTAAGATTGACCTTCCATAAGATTAACATGGCAACTTTGAGGGCCACTTGGGCGAAGCCCTTAACATACATTGAGCTCATTTTAAGGGAAGCACAACTTCAGAGTGAGCTCTGTAAAATGACACCAAAAACGTCAAAATCGGTTAAAAACTCTAGGAGGAGTTCTACTCACAAAATAACCCCTAGCAAATTAATTATGTATAGATTTGGAATGATCATTTTGTATTTTGCGTTTTACAAGTGCACCAAACACCAGGAATTTGATTTTATAATTTTCAAAATGGCAGCCGTTACAAATTTTTAACGCTGAATATCTTGAAACCCGTTAACTTTGCCAAAAAAATGTATAAAAGACAAAATATTTCTCTTTTTTAACGACAAAAAAGGTTGACTCTTTTTGTCGGTTCGTTAGGTCAAAGGGTAACCGATTCTAATTCTGTTTCCTCCAGCCCCGTCTCAAGTGTCGCTTCGGTCCGCTGGCAGCGGAAAACTGTCTTTGCTATTTTGCAACTCCCCCTTGCGGTTTCGGATTATGGACTGCTTCTCATCACTCATAGTGGAAAAACTCGCTTTGCGAGTGTGAACCTTGACCTCGCGGCCTCGGATCGGAACGGAGTACTTTTATGGTAATTAACTTTTTAATATTATATAGGATAATATATTAATAATAATATTAAATACAGTAGAACTCCAATTATCCGGACTCCAATTATCCGGATCGCCAATTATCCGGATTAGATTTGAATAATAACATAGTCAAACGGATGCGAGACTTGGCGGCGCGGAATCGATTTAAGGTAGCAAAACAGCTGACTCTGCCTGGTATGTTAAAAAAATAATGTATTTACAGTGATTTAGTGTTTATATATATTACGTAATGTAAACATTGTCACTGATATTGTTTTTTCATAATAAATAACGTAAATGTTCTCTATTGAGTTTTGTTTACGTTTTTCTCCTAAAAACGGCCTTTGTTCGAGAAAAATCCAATTATCCGGATTTTTGATTATCCGGATCGGGTCCGGTCCCAATTAATCCGGATAATTGGAGTTCTACTGTATTACCTTTTATTGGTCCGTCTTGTGACTTTTTTTGGTCGTTTGAATGTTACGACGCGTTTCAAAAAAAAAGTTGAATGATTATTAAAAAAAGGTAATATTTAATAATATTATTAATATATTATCCTATATAATATTATTCAAAGTGACTTGGAATCCAAGAATCATGCAACTAAAATTAACTTTTTGATCGATTTTGGGGTAATCAGACGTTAATGTAAGAAATCTTTAGTAGATAGAAACGTGTTGTTGAAAATGTTTTCATTACTAGTTTTACATATAGGTTTCAGTTTCTCATTTTCTAAGTTTTAATTTGATGTACCCGCTCGATTGGCCGTTAAACATTTTTGTGACCACCAAATCTACCCTTAAAATTCTAAAACACAATATTGTGATTTTTCTGGACCGGTTAGCCAAATTCCTTACAATTTCGTTTTAAGAATATTTAGATCCAGACACTTTTTACATTAGCTAAAATAAAATGTACGCAGAATATTTCTCTCTAAGAAAGGTACAAGAGATGTGCAAACTTTGTATACAGTACGTATGTTGTTGTGTCTGGGATCTATTTTCCTGCACATGACTCAATCCGCCGTAATTCAGAATGCCCATTACCGGTACATTGTTTAACCGATTCACAAACAAAGTTGCAATTTCTATTTCAGTTACTGGGCGTGCGGTTGTTACACCAGGGATTGCAATACTATAAATACAACGCGAAACAGCAGATGTAACTATATCAGGGTACTTTACTTTCGTTTTATTAGGGGTCTGATATCATTAGAAATGAATTGTATTGCGTTTTATTACCACCGAAATGTCTTACATATTTAAAAAAAAATTAATCAGTAGATATCGATTTTCAGACTGATATACAATTTTCCCAATTAAACTTCTCGATAATAGATATTTACGTTAAAAGTGATGAAACTGCTTCTTTACACCATTCGAAGCGGGTGTTCGTACTGTATAATCCCCTGAGTAATGTAAAGAAGCACTTATCACGTGTAAAGTACAATATTTTACCTAACTCCATTTTTATAATATGGAAGGAACAAATTTACACGAACAAATTTAATAGAATTCAGAAGTATACGTTAGTTGTGAATCAGTGTTATTAAAAAAATTTTTGTTTGTAGTTAGTAATGAAATTAAGATGCTATAACAAACAATCAGCTGATCTAAGCGTTTCAAGCAGCTGTTTGAAGCGTGATGCAATCGCAACCTATGGACACTTTAAATCACTAGAAATGTAAAGTAGATCAGTAAATTAATTATTCCCGGGACAGGATGGTATAACACATGAGGTTGGGTAAATGGATTTAAACAATCCTAATAACAGGAAAGTACTACCACAGATCATGAATAATAAATAGATCTTGCATCCATACGGGGGTTGTGTGCCGGAAAAAAGGTGTTCGCGAAAATAGTACATGATCGCGCCGCCATGTAAGCATTGTAAGCATTGGTGTTTCCAACCAGCTTCCTTCGTTTCCCCAATAGATAGCGCCAAAAAAGTCGAATTTCCAGTGGAACAAAATATTGCATTGGATCGGAGTTCTATTAGGTTATCCAAATACAATGGTACTACTAATACTTCCACCTGTACTATAACCTACACGTTAAAGCTATTTAGTGAATTTCCACAGGAAATACTAGCTATTGCAGTGACCCATATGGAGATACATAATCTCGGGAGTAGTCAATTAGCACCAATTATGGCCCCCAGAACACGATTTCGGGTGTCATTACAAACTTTACATATGTATGTCTGTCTATTCGCACTCAATCGGCTGCATTTTACGCCCGAATTGGCCCAAACACACGTTGGTTTTCTACATAGCTCAGACGAGTTCGTTATCAAAATAAACGGTATCAGTTAACTGACACAAACTTTCTCCCAACTTACTGTAGTCAAAATAATATTGTTTTTAATCATTTTATTTACTACTTTTTAGAACAAAACAAAAAAATAATATTCTACAGGCGTCAATCGTATAAAAAAGTTATTGTCCCAGGCGGGATTCGATCGCGCGACCTTTGAATTACTGGTCATCCTCGCTACCGTTGTGCTACCCTGTGCGGCCGCTGCCGCGATGCTAGATTGACAACACAAACTTGTTTATTTTTAAACATTTCCCCATAATTATAAAACGCCGAAGTTTTGATAAAAGCGGGTGGTGTCATTTTGTTTGGCATCTTAAGCACTATAAATACTGAAAATTTGATCAAAATCGTTAGAGCCGTTTTTGAGAAATTTGCATTTTTTGTCGTTTTTTATGGGTTTTTAGGGGTAAATAACCCTTAAAAATTAAAAATTCCAAAAAATGAAAAAAACGCCTGGAGATATTAGGGTTTAGTACCTACATACCAAATTTCATGAAAATCGGACCAATAGTGTCCTCTCTGGTCGTGTATTTTTACAGACAGACTGACAGACAGACACCACTCTAAAAACACTTTTTTGGGTTCAGGGAGCACCAAAACAAAAAATTCCACTAAAAATATTTTTGGGTTCAGGGAGCACCAACACAGATAATTACACTAAACAATTTTTTGGGGTTCTGGGAGCACCAAAACAGATAATTCAACTGAAAATTCAAATTCGAACATTTTTACGAAAACAATACTTTCTCCATATACTACGTATAGGGTGGAGAAAGTAAAAGAAGTGTAATGCCCGGCATTTTCGGGCAGTTATTACAGAAGCATGTATTTTGACAGGAAGTAAACATATTTTGAGATGTTTCGTACTAGAATTAACTTTTGGGGGGGGGGGTTATCTAAAAGGAATTAATATAGGAGACTATTCTGCACATTTTGATTTTTTAAAGCCCGTCTGGTTATCCCAAAATTGATCAAAACGTAAAATACCATAAAAGCACCCGGTATAATTTAAATCGCGAAGCTAGTTTGTCCGCTGATAGCAGAGCGAAGCAGTCGATACTCCAAGGTCGAGGTGAAAACTGCGAGCTCCCGAGCCAGAGCTGGAGGAAGAGGTGGACACAAATTCTATCAATATATTTTGGGAATTCAGCATCCTCGTGAGTAGACCAATTTGCCAAATAGTTGGTTGAATTTAACATATAAAGTTATTTTGGGAATTCACTCAACTCACGCTAGCGGTTTATTTGTAATCAGTAATGTAGTGCACGGGAAAGAAGGACTTGCTTGTCTATGGAACAGGTAAAGAAAGCAGTGGTTTTCAGTGCAGTATAATGAAAAAGTTTCACTGCTCAGCTCTATTTGAAACCATGATGAATTATTTTATCTCCAAATTTTCTAAAACAATTCAAATACAGTCCTATTTTTAGGATACCTTAAAATGTAATGATTCGATCACGCAGCTGAACGTTCCGCTTTGCAAGTTTGCACCTCGACCTTGCGGCCAACAATTTTCGACTGCTTCGCTTCGCGAGTTTGCATACCGGTAGTCACTCTCGGAGCAGAAGAGTTGGGGACACTCAGCTGTCCCGCGGTAAAATCCCCCGCGTGGATTTGAACGGAGAATTTCGATGGTATTTGTTTTGATCTATTTTGGGGGAACTAGACGGGCTATAAGGCCGTGTAAAAAACTGCAGAATAATCTACTATACGCATTTGTTTAGCTAAAACTGAAAAACGTTTCAATCTAGTACGAAAACTCTCGAAACATTTTCAGTTGCTGTCAAAAAACGTGCTTCCAATTGATGGATTTTTTGCTAACGAACTCGTCCTAGGGACTTAGAAAACCAATGTGTGTACCAAATTTGGGCCAAATCGGAAATAAGATGCGGCTGTTAAAGTGCGAACACATATACAGCGTGTCTTGCAACCATATATGAACAAACTGTATCACGTTATTCAGCATGTCAAAAGAAACAAAAAATGAAATATAACATGTGTCCTATCTCATTCCGTTTTCGGTCTGTCTGTCTGTATGTGTTTTTTACAAAATACTTAATAGTTTTGGACCCGTTTTCATTAGTCTTAAGTGCAAAACAGCAGGACGTTAAAAAAAAATAGTTTTGGAAGTAGAAAATATATTGAGCTCAAACTTTGTACACCTATTTGTTGCGTAACCTTTTATCACTGTACGAAAAATTAGAACAATATTTTAAATATTAATAATTTTTAATGTCAAATAACTCAAAATCGCAAACTTTAAAAAAAATTACAAGAGACAAAAAAGTTTACTTTTTTAATGACAAACTCAATGGTTTTTTTTTTATTTTAGCTCAAAGGACAAGAGAGATATTGACAAAAAAAAGGAAAATGTATTTCTTGGTAGTTGTCAACAATACCCAGAATTACTCTATAAACAAAATATTTTAAAGTTATTTTGAGCTACAATAATAAGTTATTTACATAATGTTCCAAGCACTTTCAGAACTGATTCTATGGTAAAAATAATGAAAAAAGTTCATATATTCATAGGTCTGGAAATGTTTCGTTAGAGAGTCACAGCTGGCGAAAGATTTCATCCGTGTTTCAGATTACTCACAGAAACGAATCCCTATTGAAATATGTAGGGCCTTAATTAAGGTGTAAAATTTAATTTAATTTACGTAGAGCAGATAAATTTAATAAAATAGGTCCCAGTGCTGTAACTGCAGTAATTTTTACAATATTTAACCCAAAACGCAAAATTCGGTATAAAAAAAAACCCGTAAGCAGCACTGCCGCATTACTATAGCCGAATTTTCTTATCAGGGAATACCTAGTATTATATAATGAGAGATTCCTATGCATTTTGTTCCTTGTTGCGGAAATTGTTCCAAATATATCTTTGCACAGGATTATAGTAAATTTAATTGTCTTTCGAATGATATAGCTCACAAATTGCACTTGGGTTTATGAGTGGGAGAAATTGCGTAATTACCTTACATTGATAATACAAAAAACATTTATCAGGAGATTTCTATCAGTTTTGTTCTTTGTTCCGGGGATGGTACCTGAATTACCTTTGCAAAGGATTGTAGTAAATTTAATTACCTTTCGAACAATATAACTCAAAAATTGCACCGGGCTTATGAGTGGGAGAAATTGAGCAAAAACTTTACACAGATAGTGAAGAAATCATTTATCAGGAGCTTCCTATCAATTTTGTTCTTTGTTCCGGGGACTGTACCTGAATTACCTTTGCACAGGATTGTATTAAATATAATTACCCTTCGAACGATATAGCACAAAAACTGCACACGGGCTTATGAGTGGGAGAAATTGTGCAAAAATCTTACACTGATAGTGACAAAATCATTTGTTTGGAGCTTCGTATCAATTTTGTTCTTTGTTCCGGCGACTGTACCTGAATTACCTTTGCACAGGATTGTAGTAAACTTAATTACCTTTTGAACGATATAGCTCAATAATTGCACACGGGCTAATGAGTGGGAAAAATTGAGCTGAAACTGTCATGGATAATAACAAAATCATTTATTTGGAGCTTACTATCAATTTTGTTCCTTGTTCCGGGGACTGTACCTGAATTACTTTTGCCCAGGATTGTAGTAAATTTAATTACCTTTTGAACGATATAGCTCAAAAACTGCACACAGGCTTATGAAAGGGAGACATTGAGCAAAAACCTCACACGGATAATGAAAAAAATCATTTATTATATAGGAGATTCCTATCAATTTTGTTCCTTGTTCCGGGGACTGTACCTGAATTACTTTTGTTCAGGATTATAGTAACTTTAATTACATTTCGAAAGATATAGCTCAAAAATTGCACACGGGCTTATGAGTGGGATAAATTGAGCAAAAACATTACACGGATAATGAAAAAATCATTTATCAGGAGCTTCCTATCAATTTTGTTTTTAGTTCCAGGGACTGTACCTGAATTACCTTTGCAACAGATTGTATTAAATTTAATTACCTTTCGAACGTTTTAGCTCAAAAACTGCACACGGGCTTATGAGTAAGGGAAATTGTGCAAAAACCTTACACGGATAGTGAAAAAAATCTTTTATTTGGTAATTCTTATAAATTTTGCTCTTTGTTCCGGGTACTGTAATTGAATTACCTTTGCACATAATTGTAGTAAACTTAATTACCTTTTGACCGATATAGCTCAAAATTGGACACGGGCTTATGAGTGGGAGAAATTGAGCAAAAACCTTACACGGACAATGAAAAAATCTTTTATCGGTAGTTTTCTATCAATTTTGTTCCTTGTTCAGGGGGCTGTACCTGAAATACCTTTAAACAGGATTGTAGTAAATTTAATTACCTTTCGAACGATATAGCTCAAAAATTGCACACGGGCTTATGAGTGGGAGAAATTGTGCAAAAACATTACACGGATAATGAAAAAATCATTTATCGGGAGCTTTCTATAAATTTTGTTCTTTGTTCCAGGGACTGTACCTGAATTACCTTTACAACAAGATTGAATTAAATTTAATTACCTTTCGAATGATATAGGTCAAAAACTGCTCACGGGCTTATGAGTGGGGTAAATTGCGCAAAAACCTTACACGGATAGTGAAAAAATCATTTATTTGGATATTCTTATCAATTTTGTTCTTTGTTCCGGGTACTGTACCTGAATTACCTTTGCACATAACCGAGGACTTTACCTGAATAACTTTTGCACAGCATTGTAGTAACTTTAATTACCTTTCGAACGATATATCTCAAAAATTGCTCACGGGCTTATGAGTGGGAGAAATTCTGCAAAAACCTGACATGGATAATTAAAAAATCATTTATCGGGAGTTTCCTATTAATTTTTGTTCCTTGTTCCGGGGACTGTACCTGAATTACTTTTGCACAGGATTGTAGTAAATTTAATT
>JAGFPH010007801.1:51144-61958 GCA_018207615.1 Philaenus spumarius | reverse complement strand
GAATTAGCAACATGATCAAAATGGGGGTTTTAACGACATCTTCAAAACGATGGTTTTAACAACATTTTCAAAACGTGGTTTTTAACAATATTTTCAAAACGGTGGTTTTAGCAACATTTTCAAAAATATGTTTTTAACAACATTTTCGAAACGTGGGTTGTAACAACATCTTCAAAATGGTGGTTTTAGCAACATTTTCAAAAAGATGGCAACTAGCAACATGTTTAAAATAGGGGTTTAACAACATTTTCAAAACGGAGGTTCGAACAACATTTTCAAACATATTGGCAACAATTTAGGCAATATCTTGAAAACGACCTGCCATATAGTTTCAAACAAAATAAATTTGATATTTTGAATACCTCCTTTTCAAACGACATTCCACACCGGAGAACGTTTAAATATTTTTGTTTTTGGATTCCAAACAAATTATTGAGAGTAATATTTTTTGTATTCATGATTTTTGGAATATAAATGTTGGTCAACATATATACGTCCAATTAAATTGCAATACATTTGTCCAGCTGTGACAGACAAAATAATCCTTATGTATCATTTCTCAAAGGTGTTTTTTTTTTGTCGCTGAGAGATAACTCCCTTAATTATTCAGCAAAGTAATCTATTCAAGCATAATTTTAAAGCTTATGTTCCCCGCTAATGACGAAAAACAGACAAATAGTTTAAAATTCATGGTTTCATTACACTAATTGATTAAAAAAACCTTTATATTATACTTTATATTGTTTCTAATGAAAGGCGCCATCTATTAACAATATGTTTAACTAACATGACAGTTGTTATTTAGATGTTTTACATTCTATATGCAAGGGTAATCTGGCACGCAAATCAATTAAATCAACGTAAAACATTATAAATCGTTTTAAGCTGTTGTCAAATTAAACCAACGTAAATAAATAAACGTAATTTTTATAATCAAATCAATGAATTAAATCAGGTAAGTAGGTTTACTCCTAACATTCGAAATATAAGGAATTGTTTAAGGAATTCATAATTCACTTTTAATTTGCAAACAATAGAATTAATCTTATGTAAATACATTTTAAAATGCCAACAAAAAAGACACACTCAGCGAAGTAAGACCAATTATATACCTTTTTTGTTAGTACAAGGAATAAAAATAACAGAAACCGTTATTTAAAATTAAATCACAATCACTTTCCTTGTGCTCACTGCTTTCGTCTTTTGTAAATCCAACTTGAAATTACGTCCTCCGGTAAGCCGTCACGGTCAAAGGAAAGGACTTCATGACTGAATACTCTGAAACAAAAGATCCTTGCAGAGGAATGAAGGGGGGGTTCCTAATCCGAAGCCATCAAAGGAAAGTTGCCATACCCCTCGCCCTCCTCTTTGCCCAGTAACCAGTTAAATTCCTTTAGTCTTGAATTCACTAATAGAAACAGATTTTAAGTGAATTTCCGAAGGAAAGATGAGCTATTGTAGTGACCTTTATGGTGAGACCTAAGTTCGGGAGTAATAAACGAGCACCGATCATCGACCCCAGAACACGTTTTCGGGTGTTATTAAAAACTTTATATGTATATGAGTTCGGACTCTAGCGGCCGCAGTTTACTTTAAATTTGGTCCAAGGTACAGTACGATGTTTTTAACCGTGCTCTCGGCTCGGCTAGTGCGCTGTAGGCTAGCGGTGTAGCGGGAAGGGATTGTAAAGGCAGTTCCACAAACTTCGAATAAACAAAAATGATTGAATAATTATTCGAATAAAATTATTGAAATAAAAACTACTATGAACTGAACCAGTGTATAAAAATCAATGATAATATGATATGTATAATATACAATATTTATAACGTTTTTAAAATGAGGACGAACTCAACAGAAACACGGCCTGGCTGCACGGCCCGGCCAGGTGTAGTTTTAATAGAAACGTACACATTATACCGCTGTACCGAGCAAACCGTAAGTCAAATGAACAAATGTTTCAAATAAAATATTTAATTTGGACCTTTATCTAAAACTTTCTCGCGAACACTTGGCCTCTGACCAACAAATAAAAAACATTCCAGCGGTGTGAAAATTTTATGTCATTATTAAAGTACACTGTTGTAATATTGATTTTTTAAATATGAAATAGGTTTTGTAATTGATTTTCTTTTACACCATACGAATCGTATGGTTCTTATCTGCGTATCCGTGAAAGTTTCCTAATTTTACATCGCTGCTAAGTGTATTAAATGACAGTGTTATTGAAGCTAGGTTTTCGCGTGGAGAAAACTAGAATAGACAGAGCGATTTCTAACGTTATCATTCAGGTTAGTACAATCGTGGTCGAGGGCACGGTTAAAAAATCGTACTGTACACACGTTGGTTGTCTACGTAGCTCGAACGAGTACAACCTGAAGAACATTGTTTACGATTTGTAATAATTTGTTTTTGTAATTTTTCGTACTAAAACGAAATTTTTTTGGGGTTTTATGCAAACATATTAGTATAGGAGATTATTATACAAATTTTTTTACTTTCCTTACCCTATACTAGGTAAGGTAAGTATTGCGATCGACCCAAAAATTCGATGTCGAGTTTTCATAATATCTTTACGTTTCAAGGCCCCCTGAGTCCAAAAAATGCATTTTTGGCAATTGGTCTGTCTGTGTGTCTGTGTGTCGGGGTGTGTGTGTGTGTGTGTCCGGAGTGCACAGGGCAAACGGCTGGACGGATCGAACTGAAATTTACAGGATATCTTCAAACACGTAAACAATTAAACCCATGTAAATTTGAAGCAAATCGGAGGTGGTGTCTTACCGTGGGACCAGTTTTTAGCACATTTTTGGTATTTACTCCAAAACCCCTCTAACGATTTTGATTAAACTTTGCTAACATACTCTACTCAGACCCCCTTAACACGCTATGTACGCTATATACCCTTAAAAATTCGTTGAAAAAAGTTATTACAAAAACGCAAGTTGTTTGTATCTCCGAAATGGCTGGTCCTATCGACTTGAAAATGGTCTCATTCGATTCAGCGTCCAAAAGAATGTCAAAAAAGATACCCCACTCAACTTTTTCCATTTTTTCAAAAATTGACCCCAAAAACGCCCTTTTTGGGGGCAAAAATGACTTTTTTTAAACTAGCCGTGTTTGGTATCGACCTTGACATTTTTGGGGGTGAGAAATCGATTGAGACCAAAATCAGGTCCGTGGGATTAACCGTTTTGAAGTTAGTACCGCTTTCTTCGAAACGGATACTCCTATTAACTCGAAAATGGTATCATCAATCTCTCGCTCGAAAAATTTGGTAATTGATACAGCATCTATTTTGGTAAGGAAAGTTGTGTGATGTGCACACCAGATGTTTTTACACTGCCTTATAGCTCGTTCGGTTCCGCCAAAATCGGTCAAAACGTAAATATCATAAACACGCTAGGTTCAAATCCTCGTTGGTCAGCTTCTGTTACGAGGCCGATGGCCGGGATGCAATCCAGCGCGAGCGAAGTAAACTTCCACAAGGTCGAGGGGCAAACTCACAAAGCTAGTTTAGGCTGCGAGCGGAACGAAGAAGCGCTTGAGCCGAGGATGAAGGCTGCATTACTAACAAATTCTACTAATATATTTCGTGCACGAGGCAGCTATTTCAGCGCCTTCGTGAGTAGACCAAATAAGTTTGGCGACGCACCTCGAGCCAGAGCATGCGTAGATATCTGAATTGTTTTCGTTTCGTCAGTTTTATAGTTCACGATTATTTGTGTTCACTCAATTATTGTGAATAGTATTACCATTGCATTTTACATATAATGTCTTTATTGGGTTATATGTGCAAACGTAGCCTTTATTTTAGAGCACAGAATATTAAAAAGTGTCTTTTTTAACACGCTTTTATTAGCTCGGTAGGCATCTATGTATCTATGTAACGGAATCTTTGAATGTGATTTTCACCCCCTTCAAAACGTCGGATTGATTTGAAACTTTGCACACTTATCAAGGACCGATGACAATGTAATAGTTTATACTAGTGGACCCGGCAATGCTTCGCTATTGCTATTGCTCGATTTACCTAACCTAAAATTATATTCAGTTTTTGATCCAAATCAGTTGTTGATCAAAATCAGCTGTTGATCAAAATCAGCTGTTTTAAGCTTTTCATACGAACAGCTGTTTTTTGTGCCCCTGATAAAATCAAAAGAAATCTTTCTTCTTCTTCCTTAAGATTGACCTTCCATAAGATTAACATTGAAACTTTGAGGGCCACTGGGGCGTATCCCTGAGGACCGATGTAAATTATTATGGGATTCTGCTCATCTACAGAACACTACTTTTCTAACGGTATGCGCGAATTTCTCCTACGATGCACACAAGCTGAGAAAAGAGGACGACAAGTTTTGTGCTTGCCTATTAATATATAGATACTTTGTCCCATTATCCTTGCTAGGACCCTCAGGATCAGCGATTTTTTATTATAGCTTGACCTGCAGCCCACGTAACGGAATCTTTCATAGTAATTTTAACCAACTTAAAGACGTCTGACTAACTTGGAAATTTGCACTCGTGTCAAGCACCGATGGCAGTACAATAATTTACATACACCCCCAATCCCCCACCTCCACACCCCCTAAATTTTACATATGCCTATATAATTTCAAATCTATTGTCACACATACGATATACACAAAATCGAGTCTCTTGATTACAATTATGTAGGCTACATTTGATTCCGTTTTGGGACTGAAAAATAAGACAGTAAATTATGTAGGCCTATTAAAAAACTAAAAAACACGCTTTCATAACAAACCGGCTAAAACTTTGAAAATAGTTGTAAAAAAGCGTGGGTGGCGTTTTACTATATTTGTATAATAACTCTACTTTTATAAATATCAGCCAATGAAATATTTGTAACATTTGATGACAAGTAACCCACGCTTTTTTACAATTATTTTCAAATTTTTAGTCGGTTTGCTATTAAAACGTATTTTTTTAAACTATAATTTATTTATACTATAACACTTTTGAAATTTGTCTTCATGCAGCTCCACCACAAATTGACTTGATTGTACATTGTTCTTCCAGTAAGAGTGAATCATTGCCGCGGTATGCCTATCAATATTTTACGCCTTCTTCTTGCAACGATAGCTAAAATCATGAACAACTTGTTGACATTTTTGACCATACTGATGAAGGCCAGATATAAACGTACGGCCACGTGGCGCCATTCCAGTGTGTGGGCTCCTTGCATCGTACTCGCAGATGCACTGGCATGACGCATGCGGCGTGCGTCCGCATGGTAGCCACAATCACACAAAATAGCAGCATACAATAGCATGACATACCGAGCTCTGACCATACCCATGCAACAAGATGACCTAAATAATTAAATGGCAATTATTAAACATATAGCGCAAAACAATGGTTTCAAATCTTCAATGGTGGACAAACTCGTACATAAAATACAGAAAACACTTGAAAACCGTAGCAAACCTCTACACTGCAACAACAGCAACAAAAAGACAAAATTCATTCCAATGCAATACACACCAATTTTTGATCAGCAAGTCCACAACTCGTTCAAGAAATACAACTACAACATAGCCTACAGAACAAGAAACAATTTATCACAATATTTCAACCACACACCAAATAACCAAGACCTATACAACAATAATGGCATATACAAACTAAATTGCAGTGATTATGATAAACATTACATTGGACAAACAGGCAGAACATTTAGAGAAAGATTTAAAAAACATATACCTAGCAGCAGAAACAATAGAACTACAAACTCAGTATTCACAGACCATTTAATTGATAACATACATTCTTACACCAGCATACAGGATAATATGTCAGTGATACATAAAATAAATAAAGGCCACACCATGAACGTCATTGAAGAATATAAGATTTATAAACACCACAAAAGCAATCCAGAAAAAATCTTAAATGAAAAATTGAATTTTGCTTCCAATTGCCTTTGTGATCTAATATTTTGCCAACAACATAAAATCAAAAAGACATAAGAAAATCTAGCAGGGCACAAGGTACGATCTGATAAGAATTGAACAGAGCTGCACCTTTATCTTTCCAAATCAGTCTTGCAGGAAGTACACCAGAATGAGGTACCTCTCAAGTGTAGCAATGTTGAACAAATTTATTTATTTAATAGGGGAGACCCCTGCGTGCTTCGCACGCCAACCCCCAATGGAACCTTCTAAAAACATACGTTATGTTTTATTTATAATAAAGGTGTACGATTAATAATAACCTCAAAACGAAGATGGTAAATAATGTTAAATGTTCAAACCAAATTATTTCTTATATTTTATAACAGCAGTTAATAATAGGTAAAAGAACCAGCAAAGCTCAGGTCACACTTTAAAACCCTAACCTAAAAGCTAGAAATACAAAAATAATTGCTTCAAATTTTGAAATCAGCTGTTAATGGAAATATTGGAGCTAACAGCTATATTATCTGTTATCAATTGGTTGCTATGGTAATAAATGTAAATGTACATGTGTTGATTTATCATTCTGGGCCTAACCTAAGAATTTTTTCCGACTAAATTTACAAATATTGGAATAAAAAAAGTTTTTTTTATCGAAATGAATTATAGCCTATGTTACTCAGGGATAGTGTAGCTTTTTATTAGTAAAACTGTTTTTTCAATCGGTTTAGTAGTGCCAGAGATTACCCCCTACATACAAACAAACAAACAAACAAACAAACAAACTTTACCTCTTTATAATATGAGTATAGATGTGACGTGTACGAAAATGTATGTTACCGTAAGTGTTGTGTATATATAAGTGTTTGAGTGGACATAGATAGCTGGCCTGATGATGCTGCCTGTAGCAGTGAAACGTGTAGCCACATAAAAGGTGAAGTAGAAACACAGACTACATTTGACAGAAAATAAATAATATATATAAAATATATGCAGTTCTAAGGCTATCAACAATGAATATAAATTTTATTTCAGTGGGGCTGGAGTCTGAGTTACTAACGAATTGTACTAATATATTTCGTACACTTAGGCAGCTATTCAAAGTCTTCGTGAGTAGATCAATTTCTCAAATAGTTGGTCGAAACCCTAAAATCATATAAAATTAATTTTGGAAATTCCCTCAACTAACGTCAACAGTTCAGCTGCGTGATTGAATTATTATTATATTTTTGTTTGAGGTTTGTCAACACCGTAATGACTTCTCCCTGCAGAGAAAGTTTTTATCCTAGAACAAAATGTGTTAAAACCAGTAAATTGCTCCATTTTCCTTTCTCATTTTATTCTATACATTTTGAAAAGATACAAAATTATATAAATAAACAGCAGAGTATCAGTTTGACCCGCTCGCCTAGAATTTCGCAATGCCAGCCGTCTGTAAATATTATCAAATACATTATGCGCCAAAATAAACATTTGCATTTATCTTTGTTTTCCCTCAAATTTAGCTCACTCATTAGTAAACATACAGCTGAACTCTATAATTCCTTGGGTTTCTTGGAACTTAATAACTACCTAACCAAAATACCTTTATACTTGTCTTGTAATGTTCTCATAACTAATTCCGCACTTGGTGCGAAGTTTCTAGTCTATAATATTCAAACCTATTTGACTAAAATAAACGCATGAGAGAAACAAGATATACAAACCTTAACTTGGTTACTAACTTATTCCGCCCCTCCCCCTCCCCAGAAGTTAATTACCACTTTATTACTTCACCTGAGTCGGAATGATAAGTTCCCGTAACTAATTTTATGTTTGTATTAACTTGTGGATAAATACACGTTAGCGTGTAACATCAAAGGGAACTTTATCGCCTTAACTTTGGCAACAGTGTGGCATCTACTTTGTGGTATAAACGTAGGCGCACGGTTTGGCAACGTTGTGATCACGTTTGTAAATGTGATTTGTGTTTAGATTTTGGTTTCATGACTACTATTTACATTCGGTGTTTCCGTATACCGGTGTTCCCACCTCTATACTAATATTTTAAGGGGGTAAAATGTGTTTGTTTGTATGTTGGGGGGTAATCTCTGGAACTACTAAACCGATTGAAAAAATAGTTTTGTTAATAAAAGGCTTCAAAATTCCTGAGTAACATAGGATGTAATTAATTTTGATAAAAACATTTTTTATTTCAATATTTGTAAATTTAGTTAGAAACAATCTTAGGTTAGGCCTAGACTGATGAACCAACACTTGTATTTACATAAGTTACCATATCAACCAATTGAATAAAATAACAGATAAAACTGCTATTTGCTCCAGTATTTCCATTACAGCTGATTTCAAACTTTGAAGCAATTATATGTATTTATAACTTTTAGGTTAGGTTTTTATTAAATTATAGACTTGCCGGTTCTTTTATACTAAATAATTTAATTTGGACATTTAACATTATTTACCATCTTAGCTTTGGGGTTATTATTAATTCTACACCTTTATTAGAAAGAAAACATAACATGATTATGTGTATAGAAGTTTCCAACGGGATTGGCGTGCGGAGCACGCAGGGGTTTCCCCCAGTATGAAATAAAACAGGAAAAATTTTCGCGTAGATAATATTTCAAATTGATTGAAACATAATAATGTAATAATAACTGAGGATAGAATTAATTTTGATTTAAGGGGTGAAACCACACCTAAAACAATAATGTATACTAATATTATAAACAGGTAAATGTTTCTGTTATTTGTTTGTATGCAGGGGGTAAAGCCAGGAACTACTGAACCGATTGAAAAAATAGTTTTACTAATAAAAATCTACACTACCCCAGAGTAACATAGGCTAAAATTAATTTTGATTAAAGGGGTGAAACAACCCCTTAAACAATAAATATTAATTGTTATATTTTCCTTAAAACTAGAGAGCTGAAACTTTGTACATTTATTTCTTACAAGATACATAGAAAAATGTGAACTAGATTTGCATTTTGTCGCGGGCCGATAAGGGGTGGAAATGTGATAACAACCCATAAAACTATAAACAAGATTTTTTATATTTTCCTTAAAGTTTGTGAGCTGAAAATTTGTAAATTTATTTCTTATAATATACCCAAAAAAAAGTATCACAGATTGATATTTTGTCAGGTATTGCTAAGGGGTGAAAATGTAGTAAAAACACCTATACAAAATGTTGATTGTTATACTTTCCTTAAAGGTAGCGAATAAACTCTTAATAAATTAAGGAATTTTAAAATAAGAAACCACTTGGTTACATCCTAATTAAAAATAAATAACACATATAAGAATGTAATAGTAGGGCCTATTTATATTTAAATAAACGGTATCAGTTAACTGACACAAACTTTCTCCCAACTTACTGTAGTCAAAATAATATAGTTTTTAATCATTTTATTTACTACTTTTTAGAACAAAACAAAAAAATAATATTCTACCTACGTCAATCGTATAAAAAAATTATTGTCCCAGGTGGGATTCGATCGCGCGACCTTTGAATTACTGGCCGTGCTCGCTACCGTGGTGCTACCCTGTGCGGCCGCTGCCGCGATGCTAGATTGACAACACAAACTTGTTTATTTTTAAACATTTCCCCATAATTATAAAACGCCGAAGTTTTGATAAAAGCGGGTGGTGTCATTTTGTTTCGTATCTTAAGCACTATAAATACTGAAAATTTGATCAAAATCGTTAGAGCCGTTTTTGAGAAATTTGCATTTTTGTCGTTTGTATAGGTTTTTAGGGGTAAATTACCCTTAAAAATTAAAAATTCCTAAAAATGAAAAAAACGCCTGGAGATATTATTGTTTAGTACCTACATACCAAATTTCATGAAAATCGGACCAATAGTGTCCTCTCTGGTCGTGTATACATACAGACAGACTGACAGACAGACACCACTCTAAAAACACTTTTTTGGGTTCAGGGAGCACCAAAACAAAAAATTCCACTAAAAATATTTTTGGGTTCAGGGAGCACCAACACAGATAATTGCACTAAACATTTTTTTGGGGTTCTGGGAGCACCAAAACAGATAATTCAACTGAAAATTCAAATTCGAACATTTTTACGAAAACAATACTTTCTCCATATACTACGTATAGGGTGGAGAAAGTAAAAATGTAATTGAGTGCTTAAGATCACACGGGAGAAGTGTAAACTTTTTAATTAACACAACTTAAGAAATGAGGAAGCACAATGTCCAATTTAGAGGTATTATTAATTAAACTGTACATTGTATTAACATTAACATGTTAAGCCTATGACGTAGGACAATATATTAAACTTATGTACCCTACTCAAATATACTAAATTAGCAATGCGACTGTGGCCTAACTGGTGACGTATATGGTGACGAACTCTGTTGGTTCGAATCCCGGCAAGACCAAAACTTTTTTTAAAACAGATGAAACAGAGCGGTTCTCTTTAGGAGCGTTTCACATTAGGAGCATTTCACATTAGGAGCGTTTCAATTTAGGAACGTATCTCATTAGGAGCGTTTCACATTAGGAGCGTTTCAATTTAGAAACGTTTTACACTAGGAGCGTTTCACATTAGAAGCGTTTAGATTTAGGAGCGTTTCAATTTAGGAACGTTTCAATTTAGGAACGTTTCAATTTAGGAGCGTTTTAATTTAGGAGCGTTTCAATTTAGGATTGTTTCAATTTAGGAGCGTTTCAATTTAGGAACGTTCCAATTTAGGAGCGTTTCAATTTAGGAACGTTTCAATTTAGGAGCGTTTCAATTTAGGAACGTTTCAATTTAGGAGCGTTTCAATTTAGGAACGTTTAAATTTAGGAACAAATCTATTTAGGAACGTCTCAATTTAGGAGCGTTTCAATTAAGGAACTTAGCAATTTAGGAGCGTTTCAATTTAGGAAC
>JAGFPH010007801.1:24019-49357 GCA_018207615.1 Philaenus spumarius | reverse complement strand
GCACAATTTCTCCCACTCATAAGCCCGTGTGCAGTTTTTGAGCTATATCGTTCGAAAGGTGATTAAATTTACTACAATCTTGTGCAAAGGTAATTCAGGTACAGTCGCCGGAACAAAAAACAAAATTGATACGAAGCTCCAAACAAATGATTTTGTCACTATCAGTGTAAGATTTTTGCACAATTTCTCCCACTCATAAGCCCTTGTGCAGATTTTGAGCTATATCGTTCGGAAGGTAATTAAATTTACTACAATCCTGTGCAAAGGTATTTCAGGTACAGTCCCCGGAACAAGGAAGAAAATTGATAGAAAGCTCCCGATAAATGATTTTTTCATTATAAATGTAAGGTTTTTGCACAATTTCCCGCACTCATAAGCCCGTGTGCAGTTTTTTTAGCTATATCGTTCGAAAGGTAATTAAATTTACTACAATCCTGTGCAAAGGTAATTCAGGTACGGTCCCCGGAACAAAGAACAAAACTGATAGAAATCTCCTGATAAATGTTTTTTGTATTATCAATGTAAGGTAATTACGCAATTTCTCCCACTCATAAACCCAAAGTGCAATTTGTGAGCTACATCATTCGAAAGACACTTAAATTAATTATAATCTTATGCAAAGATATATTTGGAACAATTTCCGCAACAAGGAACAAAATGCATAGGAATCTCTCATTATATAATACTAGTTATTCCTTGATAAGAAAATTCGGCTATAGTAATGCGGCAGTGCTGCTTACGGGTTTTTTTTCTAATATATTTCGTACACGCAGGCAGCTGTTCAGGTCCTTCGTGAGTAGACCAATTTCCCAAATCGTTGGTTGAAACCCTAAAACGTTTAAATTTAATTTTGGAAATTCGTTAAAATTACGTCATCGGTTCAGCGGCGTGATCGAATTATTTTGTTTTCACAGCAAATTTTCTGTCGACCGGACAATTTTCCGCAGTAAAAACACAACTTGTCCCCCTACTGTCTGCACCCCTACTGCGATAAATTATAAATCCACCGACAACAAAACATACATCACTACTAGTCCAACTTGAAGATGGATTACCCTTAATTCATTCAGACGATGGCGCAGCGCAGGGTGTTACATTTATCTTGCTGAACTTGGTTTCACTTTGTTATCGGCATTTAATGAATATCGATTGTTGAAGTTTACAGTTTGGTTAGAGTTGGAGTACGGTTTAGTTCGACCCTGGCTCTGCAGCAACTCGGATATATTGTAGCGATTCTAAATAATGGTGTTAAACTATTCACCGACAAAAATAGGCACTTTTGGAATTCACATTTTGTAATTATACATACTTTTAGTAAATGTTCAAATTTTTAGGCCTTTTTATAATTTTTGTAATATTAAAAAGTAAAATAAAAATTGATGTGATTCGCCATTTTCAAGAAAAACAATTTTGTTTCTTCATAGCAATAGTTTAGCTTGTAGTTTTTATGGATATAATATAGTGTAGTAATTTAAAATCAACATTACCCTTAAAAACTCTTATGAGCTATGGATTTAATATGTATGTTGTATTTAGGTACTGTAATAACATAGTAAAAGTCCTCGCAAAAAACCTGTGCTACGGCCGCCATCTTAGAAAATGGAGTCCAAAAAGTGTTTCCCCCATAACTAAAAAACTATTACATATAAAAACAAGTTGTAAATTAAAAATGTTTTTCACATAAAGAGCTACAACTTTCGTACTTAGCAATTTTCAATAAAATTAACCGTATAGCCATAAAATGTAATATTTGGAAAACAATTTAGAAAATTTGGTAAAAACAACTCATAACAAATTTGACATCAAAATAAAATTAAAAAGTTATGTTATTGTTACGAAACTGTTCCGGAAATTTGTTAAACATTTCTTTATAATTTCCCTTAGCGGAAATTCGAGTTTTTTTAACAAATTGTCAAAATAGTTTTCCAAATATTGCATTTTATGGCTAAACGGTTAATTTTATTGAAAATTGCTAACTACAAAAGTTGTAGCTCTTTTTGTGACAAACATTTTTAATTTACAACTTTTTTTAGATGTAATAGTTTTTGAGTTATGGGGTAAACACTTTTTTTGGACGCCATTTTCCAAGATGGCTGCCGTAGCACATTTATTGCGAAGACTTTTAGTATGTTATTGCAGTACCTAAATACAACATACATACCAAATCTCTAGCTTATAAGAGTTTTTGTAGGTAATTTGTCTAACACTACTGGACTAATTGAAACATATATATATTCTGGAGTAAAGGTATGTAGGCTATATAGCATCAAAACTTATGACTTAGGCAGATGATGTTAGAACAGCTTTATGCAGTATAAACACTTTGAACTCTGAATCCTGAAAGTTCACTTTTTTCATGTTTCCTTACACGTAAGTTTGAATAAAATCTAAATTGTTAGACCCAGACCTTTAAAATTTCTACCACTTTGTCTTGGTTTTATTTCGAAGATTTTTGGGTGCGGAAAACAATATAGCCTTAAAAGCTTTTATGTTAAAAATAAACATTTGAAAATTACTTATTAAATGTTATTCTAGAAACAGCACATGCTTGTCCAAACCACAAAAGTTTCTTCATATTATTAGTCTACAAAACATAAAAAAATATAATTAAAAACAAAAAGTTATTAAAAATTAAAAAATCATCGAAAACAATTTAAAAGAATATAGAAGTTTTGAGTTTGTAAGACTTACAATAGGAAAAAATTATATCTTTGGTGGATTATCCAATTAACAACGTGCACTGTTTGTACTAATGGGGAGCAAATGGCGGTGTGGATAAAGGCGTTCGTTCAGCCTGTTACACAGTTTAGGTTTACCAAACTATACGCTGCTACCCCGTTGTTATTAGTCTAACTTTCATTAGTAAATAGTTAGTAAAAAAATACAGTTTTGATTAACTTTCGCGATAATCAGCTATACAGGGTGTGATAGATCTCATGTAAGGTACGTTATGCACTATCTCTTGAATTGTATTCGTTACGAGTTTTTTCTTTTCCTTAAAATTCAATTTTGTTTAAAGTTGGAAATGCAAATTTTTTAATTGCAACTTGTAACTATGATAATTTTCGTACAGTTGTGTTCACGGAAGACGACCACGAAACGGCGTTCTTTAGGTGAGTCATGTCCAGCCAATAAATTAATAATTATGGTTAAATAAGGTCGACGTAGTCCAGCCGATTCCAATCCTGTTAAGTTTGTTACTTCGATTCAAGTATAACGCGTTAAGAGACCTTGTGATATATTGTCCATGTTAAAAACAAAAACTAGCCGGGGCTGGAGGCCGAGGTGGAAATTACATCTACTAATATATTTCGTACACGCAGGCTGCTATTCAGCGCCTTCGTGAGTAAACCAAGTTAGTTGAATCCATAAAACATGAAACTTAATTTTAGAAATACGCTCAACTCACATCAGCGGTTCAGCTGCGTGATCGAATTATTTTTTAAATTTCTGAAATCTATATATTTAAAGCTGTAAGGAAAAAAACATTTGGACAGTTCGTCTGAGACTTCTACTGGGCCGATTTACATGCGGGTTTTACCAAAACAAAGGTTTTCGGTCCTATATTAGCAGATTTTATTTGTATTTTGAAAATATTTACGTTAAGTGGGTCAAAAATGAAAAATAAACTTTTCTTATGGAGATTTAACATGGGAGAAAAGTCAACTTTTTCAATCCTTTGGACAGTTCGTCTCAGACTTTCACTGGACCGATTTACATTCAGTTTATACCAAATAAAAGCAAAACTTTTCTATATTAGCAGGTTTTATTTACTTTCACGTCATCTTAATTACTTAAATTAAAAAATCAAAATTTCCAAACCTTTGAAATGATTTTATTTTACAGTTCTTCAATCAGCTGATTGTAAAGAAGCAAGGTATTTTGCCTAACAAGAGAAGAAGAGCAAACGCTCATATAACAGCTGATTTCACCCATTATCTGTACAAAACCTAGCATAGATTGTATTTTGGGGTTATGTTAACAAAATTACAATTCATCAATAATGTAATTCTTCTGAAGTTGATTTTTTTTAAATATGAGTTCTAAAATTAAGGTAGGCTATAATACGTTATAAAATTTGCTTTGAGGTTATAAAGTGAATATAAACCTTTTATCAACAATTAATTAATTCATTTATACAAAATTTATGGAAGATACCCATTCGTTTAACTTCGGTAATCAAATTGAAATAAAAACCAATTAAAAGATAACATTTGTATCTTTATCTTGATATATAATTAAGGCCTACATAAATACAACATTTTACAAATAGGCCTACAGTTTTAAATTGCAATATTTTTCAAGGTAGTTGGCAACTGTACTATTTATGCAAGGTAATGGTTTTTTCTCCTTTCTTTCCTATCTGTATTGAACCCAAAAAATTAGAGATTATGTGTATAAAATATTAGTTAAATTCACTGATTGTCGAATTCTTTTTTTTCTCTTTAACTTTGCTACAAAAAAATAAATGGAAGGAAATAGCATTTTATACATGTTTCGCACCATCTGCCTACCACTCCACTCACCACAAATGGAGCTGTATCTGCCGAGTATCGACGGGCATCAACTATCTATATATTTTACGTTAGGCCTAGACTGAACCAAAATAAATAAATAATGTTTATTGTTGATTGATTAATCAGCTGTAGTCTCTAATATTTTCATTAATAGTTTATTTCAAATTTTAAATCAATTATTAGTATTTTTAATTTTAGGTTAGGTTTTTAGTGTAAGACCTGAGCCTTGCTGACTACACAAGGGGGT
Organism: Philaenus spumarius; assembly: GCA_018207615.1. NCBI lineage: Eukaryota > Metazoa > Arthropoda > Insecta > Hemiptera > Aphrophoridae > Philaenus > Philaenus spumarius. Next base: position 44,593 of record JAGFPH010007801.1, on the reverse strand, counting down.
GGGGGGTTGGCGTGTGGAGCACGCAGGGGTCTCCCCTAGTTGTTTTTGAAGTGTGTACCTCGTCATCTAAAAATCGCTGGCGGTTAATCGGATTTTACCATCACCCTTTTTCCATCACGCGTCACGCTTTACTATATTTAGTACACATGTGTATATAGCAAAGTATATAGTTTACTTGGTAATATCTCTGAAACGGACATTGTGCTTCCTCATTTCGTAAGTTATGTTAAAATAGTGTACTTGGTAATACCTCTGAAATGTACATTGTGCTTCCTCATTTCGTAAATTGTGTTAAAATAGTTTACTTGGTATTACCTGTGAAATGGACATTGCGCTTCCTTATTTCTTAAATTGTGGTTTTATTCAATATTTTCTATACTTTTGAAGTGTAAATCAGAATATCGCCATAGAAGTTTAGACTTCTCCCGTGGGGTTTTAAGCACACCTAGATTTTTTCTATTGTTTCAAAAATAATATTTTTTTGTATTGTACAGTCTTTTTTTAGAGAAATGATGAATAAATTTCATTACTTTAATGTTACGACTATGACAACTGCGTCTTTAATAATTGTCTTGCAAAATATCAAAACACAAGAAGTGTAATGAAACGTCCTTTGCGTGAAATGTCTCCGTCTAGACATTTTGTGATAATCGATCTTTCTTCTTGTCGACTTACGGCGTTCACAAGGTTAGAAGGAGTGCTGGTAATCGATGTTTCCGCCTTGATCCGCATCAGCAATTCACTTTTATCTTCTAACTTTGCAAGTGTCTGCTTTTTATCTTTTGTTTTTTATCGTGCCACAGCGTTCGTGTATTCCACTCGAAATAGTTTTCGATACATCGTTTCAGTTCTAAGAATGTTTTGACTTGATACACAACTCTTTGATTTGCAAACGTTACCAACTATGGTTGAAATGACTTGCACAATTTTGATACATCAGCAGTTTTGTTTAACTACTTTAAATGTATTACAACATAAAATGAAGTAGAGATGTTACTAGACAGTTTCACGACAACAGTTCTAACTGCTACCGGGAAATAACTCTTATTTTTAACTGTGATTTACTGTTTTATTGTGATTGGTTGAACTGTTACTGTATTTGTTTTTATTTTTATTGCAGACTAGTAAGCTCCCCGTGAGAAATCACAGGCTGATTAATTAGATGCACATCATAAGTGCATCATTTAAAAAACAAACTATTTAAAAGTAAAATTAAGGCCAAATTATTTAGGCCTACGTAACTCTATACTGACGGGTATTTTTAACTCGGTAAATGTGTACAATAGTAAGGATTATAAAACTGTAGGCCTATTTGTTAAACTTTTTTATTTGCATACGTTATTATATATTTAAAGAAAGATGAAAATACTATCTTTTAATTGCTTTTTATTTCATATTGATAGATCAAATGATTTAGAGGTTATTAGTATTGTAGTGAAGAAATTTATTATCGAACACGTTTATATGTTTTACGAAGATGTAGGCCTGCGAATGTTTCCTTAATCGGTATTTTTTCTTCTTTAAATTTGTATAAAGAAATATATTGATGATAAAAGGTTGTATTTATAGACAGTTTATAACCTTAAAGCAAATATTATAACATATATTATAGCTTACATTAGTTCTATAACTTTATTCATATTTAAAAAAATAAACTTCACAAGAAATTATAACGATTGAAGTTTTAAATATAACCTCTAACTATAATCTACAATGGGTTTGTTTAAGTATTACAGATGATGTTTGAAATCAGCTGTTATATTATGTTTCGCTATATAACATTATACGCTGTTATAAATGGACGTACACTCGCTTTTATAGGAGTTAACATTGCAGATGCATCGATCACTTTAACAGCCTATGTGTAGACATATGCGTTATTAAAAAATTATTAAAAAAACAAATCTTTTAAATTTATTAAAAAAAACACAGAAGGCAAACAGAATTGAAATTATTTATGTTTATTAATTTTATGTCTCAATGTTAGTGTTTAGTTTTGATAAGCAGATTAAAATAGGTCATTATTACTTTCGCCATAACAATTAAGCTACTTATAATTTAGAAAACATCAAAATAATACTTGAAAAGTGAGTAAATATTTGTTATAAAATAAAACGTCGATAGCGTTAAGCGAATATGCAGTAGTAAAACAACATACAACCCCAGTATAGCAATAACAGAAATTAATGCAACCTCTGTTCAGGCTCTACATACAACAAAGCTGTAACAGTTATTGCTGCTGAACAGCCAATCACAAGCGGGAATCCACAACTTTGAATATTCTGCTGGAAGTAGTAGCGGGTAGTCGCCTCATAAAGCACGAAACAGCAATCACGAGTCACCTTTAATCACGTCTTGTCGGAGAATAGAGTAGCAGGAACAGTCCGTTACTCTAGAGTAGCAGTTACTAAGTAGCAGTTATGTTATTTTCGTAACATCTCTAAAATAAAGTCATTGGATAATATATGAAAACGATTTATTATAATGCGTTCCATCTACACTCGCTAAGATGGAAACAGATTAATGCATACTCTTATATTTTAACGTAAATGGTTATTGATCAAGATAGAGGCACTTGGATTGGGGTAGGGTGGGGATAGTGGTGACCTAGATCCTGACGCATGTGCAGTTGCGCCACAGTTTCGATTAGGGCATAGGTACTTACAGATGGAAATATATGTGATGAAGCGGCTGGCTGTATGCGCAGAAGCAGGGACGGCCAATGCGCATGCGCTAACAGCGTGTTGGTCAGTGTAGCGAGTCAGTCGATAACAGACGTTTGTCTCGTTGTCTAGTAAACTACCTTTCCTAAAAACATTGTAGTGTTGGCGCCCCGTGTTTATTTATGTGATAAGGAAACAATTACTTATTTTTACTCTGTTTGTAGTGTACAAACAAAAATGGATGTGCATCCGAATTGTTCTACTAGTAGAAAAACAGTGATACAGTAAGCCATGCGCCGCGCTCCGGCCGTAAAAAACAGACTGGGTAGTAGTGTACTGGCAGCAGTCACTTCCCCCACCCCGTCACACATAGCATACCTCTCCTCCCTTCAACACACAATAGCCTGCCTACGCGACCCGCTTCTTCACATATATTTCCATCTGTACATATGGGTAGAGTGGTTTGGGTAGCTGTGACCAGGATTCTGACACATGCGCATTAGGGCAAGCTTTTGATTAGGACAGATTCACTTGGATTGGAGTAGGGTGTTGGGGGGTAGTGGTGACTGATTATGACGCTTGCCCAGTAGGGCCAGAGTTTTGATTTGGAAAGGTACAGTTGGATAAAGGTGGGTGGAGGGGGTAGTGGTGACCCGGATTCTGACGCACGCGCATTAGAGCAAGAGTTTTGATAAGACATATGCCTGTTGCGGTAATTTACCGTCAGAAATATTTGAGAACTATTGAGTTCAAACCATACCACAGATCATCAAACTTTGAAAAATGAATTGGACATGAAAAAGCTTGTGCAAAATTCGTCCCAAGAAACCTCACTGAACAGAAACACAACAGCGTGGAAGCATGCCGCTATCCTCTAGGGCGAACTGAAAATTATCCTCATTCAACAGAATAATGTGATTACTGCTGATGAATCTTGGATATTTGAGTAAGACCTAGAAATAAATCGCCCTCACTTCGTATCCACCTGAAAATTTGAAGCAGGAATGAATAATGACTTGCGACAGGTGTGTTTGAAGGTTCGTTCTGTAATATATATAGCTTGTAATAATGTATTTGATTTCAGAATGGAAGAAAGTAAATGTTGGAACTGTGAGTTTGTTCGCTAGTTAATGTTGTTCAATGTATAAGTTCCTAAGATCCGGAGTAGTAAATTAGCACCGATCCCATAGAACACGTTTTGTTGTATCATTAAAATTTGTATATACCGGGGGTCCGGAAAGTCTGGAAGCGGCTTAATATTTCGTTTATAAGGAAAATTTGAAGGTAGATGTGATTGAACAACCTGCTCTATGTAAAAATAATATTTTATTAAGATTTCAAAAAATTATACGCCATCTTGAATATAACTTTTTTTTAATGGGATGTTGGTTACGTATTTTGATTTAGAATTTCAAGAGAAAATTAACGGGGAAATTTGCACATCCATATCATTAACTGTTAAAAAATGGCTTTTAAAAAAACAACGAATTCGTGTTTTTAGATTTTGCCCCATTTTGCTGTACTAATTATTATTCTTTTTTGGATTTAGAATTAAATAAGCTTTCAAACGATATGCCACACAACGATGTTTGTGAGTATTTACAATTTTTGAGTTACAGCCATTTTGATTTTTTTCAAAAATGATTTCGAGTGGTTCAACTAAATGTATAATGTATGTTCGCATTCTAACGGCAATATTTAAGTCAGTTTTGTTTCAAACTAGGTACACACGTTGGTTTTTTAAGTCGCTCGGACGAGTTCGTTTGCCAAAAATATCCAACAACGAGACTCTCGTTTTTTTTTACCGAAAGTAACTGTTTTTTTATATTTTTCGTGCCAAAATAAATATTTTTTATGGTTTTAACTAAACAAATTAATGTAGGATATTATTCTGCACATTTTGTTTTTGTACACGCCCATATAGTTGGCTTGGATCGCCCAAAATCGATCAAAACGTAAAGTACCATAAAAGTACCCTGAGGAGGATTTAGCCGTGTAACAGAGTTTGACGGCTGCGAGCGAAGCGAAACAGTCCATAACCTGAGGCCGCAAGATCGAGGTGCAAAGTGGGACGAAGCAACTCATGAGTCGAAGTTGGAAAGTAAATCTTGGAACTATGAGTTTGTTCGCCAGTTAATGTTGTGCAATATATAAGTTCCTAAGGTCCGGAGTAGTAAATGAGTACTAATCCAATGAACACGTTTTGGGAATCATTAAAGTTTGTATATACCGGTACAAACCGGTATAAGTTCTTTAAGTTCATTTTAAGTTCTTAGGTACAAACAAATTCTACTAATATAAAATATATCGTTCACAGAGGCAGCTATTCATTTGCTGGTTTTTTGAAACCCTAAAACATATAAATTTAATTTTGGAAATTCACTCAACTCACGTCAAAATTTCAGCTGCGTGATCGAACAATTTTGTAAGTTATTTTTATATGTTGTTTAAAAGATGGAAATTTATGTGCAATTAATTGGATGTCTATAGTTTAGTATGAGCAAGTTTAATTATTTTTGAAATAGGTTTTATAATGAGTTCCCCCTGAAAGTTGAGTAACCGGCCAGAGATCTGTGTTGCACATCTATTTTCGCTTTTTAAATGGTATAAAGTTGTAAAAATAACTTACAAAGTAAGATTTGGAGCGTAGCGAACGAATAAGTTAGCCGATTTTTATTTTTTTGCCACAGAAATTAATGTTTTTAAAATTGCTTTATTTGATGTAGTCACACAAGCCATATGTGACTATTAAACATTTTTGAAATGCCGGGGTAAGAGAGAGAGAGAAGGGGGATTTTGGATTTTGTAAATAGGTTTCCTAAGATTTTCATTAAATATGAATAATTCTACCTAGATCAGATTTTGCATATCTCTTTCCGTGTTTTTAAAATAATAGATGTAGTTAGTTTTCAACAAATCAACCTGTAGGTATGGGTCTGACTAAAGGTCAATTTAAAATAATTCGACCACGCAGCTGAACCGCTGACGTGAGTTGAGCAAATTTCCAAAATTAAGTTTATATGCCTATGTTTCAGGGGTTTCAACCAAAAATTTGGAAAATATGTCTACTCACGAAGGCGTTGAACTAATGTCTGTGTGTACGCAATATATTAGTAGAATTTGTGTTCACCACTTGGCTTAGAACCGGGTACTTCTATGGTATTTTACGTTTTGGTCGATTTTGGGGGAACTAAGCGAGCTAAAATGTCGCGTAAAAAAACAAAATGGGCAGAATAACATTATACTTTTATATTTTTTAGAAAAAACTCTAAACAAATTACATTCTCGTATTAAAAATCTAAAAAAAAATTACTTCCGGTCAAAAAACGTACTTCCGGTTGTTGAATTTTTTTGGCTAACGAACTCGTCCGAGCGACGTAGGCAACCAGCATGTGTACCAAATTTGGACCAAATCTGACTTAAAATGCGGCCGCTAGAGTGCGAACACATATATATGAATTTTAATGACACCCCAAAACGTGTTCTGGGGACCATGATCGGTGCTCATTTGCTACTCCCGACCTTGGGTCTCACCCTAAGGGCCACTGCAATAGCTCATTTTTCCTATGGAAATTCGCTAAAAATTCCCACTAGTATTAAATTCTTATCGTGTTGCAATTTCGTACCACGATGAAGTGTTCAGGATCTGTTTGGCTTTTTTTCATAACATATCAAATAAACGGTATCAGTTAACTGACACAAACTTTCTCCCAACTTACTGTAGTCAAAATAATATTGTTTTCAATCATTTTATTTATTACTTTTTAGAACAAAACAAAAAAACAATATTCTACCTACGTCAATCGTATAAAAAAATTATTGTCCTAGGCTGGATTCGATCGCGTGACCTTTGAATTACTGGCCGTTTTCGCTACCATGGTGCTACCCCTTGCGGCCGCCGCCGCGATGCTAGATTGACAACATAAACTTGTTTATTTTTAAACTTTTCCCCATAATTATAAAACGCCGAAGTTTTGATAAAAGCGGGTGGTGTCATTTTGTTTGGCATCTTAAGCACTATAAATACTGAAAATTTTATCAAAATCGTTAGAGCCGTTTTTCAGAAATTTGCATTTTTGTCGTTTTTTATGGGTTTTTAGGGGTAAATTACCCTTAAAAATTAAAAATTCCAAAAAATGAAAAAAACGCCTGGAGATATTAGGGTTTAGTACCTACATACCAAATTACATGAAAATCGGACCAATAGTGTCCTCTCTGGTCGTGTATACATACTGACAGACTGACAGACAGACACCACTCTAAAAACACTTTTTTGGGTTCAGGGAGCACCAAAACAAAAATTCCACTAAAAATATTTTTGGGTTCAGGGAGCACCAACACAGATAATTGCACTAAACCATTTTTTGGGGTTCTGGGAGCACCAAAACAGATAATTCAACTGAAAATTCAAATTCGAACATTTTTACGAAAACAATACTTTCTCCATATACTACGTATAGGGTGGAGAAAGTAAAAGCAATAAGTATTTTTTGTCCTTTTAAAATGGAATATAACTAGCCGACCCATGAGAATATTTCGCAAATCAGGAGTAGGCCTACTTACCTGATAATGCGTTGATTTAATTAAGTAAATTACGTTTATTTATTTACATTAGTTTAATTTGGTCAATTTGTGTGATAGATTACACTTGCACATAGAATGTAAACAATCTAACAGCTGTCATGTTAGTTAAACAGATTGTTAATAGATGGCACTTTCATTAGGAACTATAGGTCATAAAGTATAATATAAAAGTTTTTTTTAAATCAATTTTTGTAACGAAAACATGAATTATAAGTTGTTTGTCTTTTTCCTTTAATACTGGGGAACATACGCTTTAAAATGATGCTTGAAGAAGCTTTAATTTTGGTGATAAATTAAGAGAGATATCGCTTAGCGACAAAAAACACTTTTGAGAAATAATATATTAGGATTTACTTTTGTGATGTAAATTTCTTATTCCTCAAAGACGTATATTGAAGGTTAAGATTTATAACATTCAAGATGTACAGTTTGAGATATTAAACTACATCATGAAACCCCCCTGGACAAATGTATCTGTCTAGACGTTTTTGCAATAATCGATCTTTATTTCAATCGAGATGACATTTTCACGGTTAGAAGGATCTCTGGTAATCGATGTTTCGTAGTCTTCTTCCACATCAACACTAATAAAATTTTATCCCCAAACTTTTCAATCGTCTGCCTTTTATTGACAGCTTACATCACGTAAAAAGCATTTCTGCTCGAATTATTGTCAGAGTTCAAGTATGTTTCGACTTGCTGGTTCACTACATTGTGCTTATGAAAAGACCAAGTATAATTGAAACTGTACAGGGTGGCGCGGAAACCCTTAACTGGCTATACAGGATCTGATTATAAACGTTGGAATAAAAGAAAACTGTTCTGTAACTTTTTTCAAATCTTTTTTGTTTAGTCGCAATCCGCCATTTTGGTTTTCACAAAAACTCACTGTAACTCCAGAAATAGACAAGATATTGAGTTCAAATTTCGTACAAGCATTTTTTATGTTACGATTTACAAGTGTACCAAACACCAAGAATTTATTTCAATCATTTTTAAAATGGCGGCCTTTACAATTTTTTAAAGTGAAATATCTTGAAAACCGTCAAAATAACAAAACATACCCACGTAGCACACATACGAAAAAAAGACGTCGTTTAATGGGATAGATGGTAAATTAACGGTTATTCGTTAATTATTTACGTCTTTTTTAACACGTCGGTTTTTCGATTGTAATTTACGTTGAAAAAACGTCGCATAGTAGGATATAAAGTTGGAAAACGGTTAGTGGTTAATTTTTGACGTTTGTTGTAAAACGTCAGTTTTTCGATTGTAATCCTTAGTCGAAATAACGGTAATTTTCCGTTTAAGGGTAACGATTTTATTGAAAACGAAAACAGTCAATAGAAACGCCTGCTTGTGATCGCATGAAATATTCCTGTGGTTTTAAATTGAGACATACAAATATTACTGGACAAAAACAAGAAGAAACTCATCTCTGCACTCTAGAAGCCTATACACCCTATACTGTTAACATTCTGTTGAATTTGAATTAACAATTGGAATGGTTATAATTATGCATTAAAGGTAAGTTTTATAACAACTAATAATAATGTAATTATTTAACTATTGCAATAAATAAGTTGTATTTTCATAAAACAAAATGAAATATAAGCATAAGCTAAACATTTTTTCGATGGTACATTTTCTTACCTAATTTACATATTATGTAATTAAAATAATGAATTGTATTTTATGTAAAATAATACAAAGTAAACAGAAAAGTATTCTTCTCGGTGCAAAACAGTGCATTCTTCAGTCACTTGCAACTTGCAAACGCAAACAGTGTTCCTGTGTTGTGGCTTGTGATACAGAACATCTCTTTTGACGGGACAGTTTAAAGTTTTATACAATTAATTACTCTTCAAAGTGTTAAATTTCAGGTAAGTACGTAGGCTACCTAATTTAACATTTAAAAATAACTTGGTAAACTAGGGCCTAGTTTGTGTATTGGCTATTTAAGTTAGTGTTTAATTAATTTTAGGTTATGTCGGTTTAAAAGTTTTATTAGATTATTACATTAGTTTTTAAAGACTAATTAGATGTTATATCATTTGCAGCCTAAGTTACATAAATAAATATAGATTATTTAATAATAATAACATCTTTCATGATATATGGTGTACATAGCGTACCATAAACAATAAGTAGGCTAGTTAAATATTAGAAAAAGTAGGCCTAGCCTAGGCTAGCCTACTAGCAATCTATGACCTTCCTATTACAGAAATGTATGAAGTTCATGTAACTACATGGAAAGCCTTTTCTTTTGTAGTGTTTTCAAATTTTCTTTATTACAAAATAGGCTAATAAAAATTACATAACGTTAGGTTATGGTGTAGGTTAGTTTTATAGCTCAATCATTATTAAAAATTGCATTACATAGTTTCTACACTTACTAGGTAATAAATTACAATAAGTAGTAAAATTTTTGTTTTGTAGCAAATTCTAGTCGGAAAACATGTAAGCAATTACTTTTATTAAACAAAATTCTGTAGCTGCAGCTGAGTTACGGTTTAAGGTTTACCTTCTTATCTAGATGGTAGCCTAGTTGACAAGGTTATTTGGCGGAAGTTTACTATTCGACCCTAGGCTAACCTATTGTAACAGAAATGCAAGAATAATAATAAAAAAAAACCTAAAAGGTTCTAACCTATAGTATTTAGTCACAGTATGTTTACATGTACCTATTCAACATTTAACAGTATAATGTAAAACAACGTCGTTGTCTGCAAAAATATTAGGCTAGGGTCGAATAGTAAACTTACGCTGGTTTTTCTATGATCGTCACTGAATTAACCTAATTGGGTAAGACTTACAACACGCCTCCTTGCAATATTGCTGCAGAGGTAGGCTAACTTAACACCATGTTAGCAAGAAAATTATGTATAATGTTTAAATGTTTATCATTTTGTTTTTAATTACCTATAGTATTAAACGTAACAAAAAATCTAATTAAGCCTATTAATAACAATTAAGGTAGGCTAGGCCTATTAAAAAAACCCTTTAAAGTAAACTTAAGTTAACTTACGTCTCGGTAAGTTATGTTAAATAGGCCTACATGTGAATTAATACAATACGGTAATACGACACTGCTTTACTTCCCTATCCAATGCTTTTACCGGAAAAATAAAGAGTTAGTACCGTGGGTAAGTTACATAAATTGTAAAATTGTAATAAAAACAAACTTTAAAACTAGTTATCGTTTATCGGGATATGTGAAAATATAACACTTTTTATCAGACGATTAATATAAACAGGGTACCGTAGGCCCTAACTTATAAATAATTTTGTCAATATTATTTAAAGACATAACACCAGATTACAACCTACTCTCTAAGAAATAATGCAATTGTATTTACCATATGTATGGGGTCATAGCTTGTTTTTAATGTTATACACATAATATATCCCATTTATAATAAGATAAAAACATAATAAAATATCATCAAATGTAAACAATGTGTATAATTTTATTGCAGTTAATACTTGCGCTAAACAAATGATTCAATTAGGCCTATATGACCATTATTATTACATGGTATAGCCTGCATATAAAATTCAATTAGAGGGTCATTTCATATGTCAAATCAACAGTTTTACTACATTTTGATCCTGACAATTTCAGAAATCAATATAATTTGGCAGGGAGGTTGCCTTTATGTGTAGAATAAGAAAAATACAAAATTTTATTAATTTATCTCTATTGGTTAGTGAGTTATGACTACATGAAATTCCCAAAAACGCACGTACTCGAAAACTTAAAACTTAAATTGTGCCTCTCCTACTGAAGATACAGAGCTGGAAAAAATGTAATTTTGTAGCATTTTTCATGGCCTTTAATATGGCATACAACACAATATAGTAACTTATAAGAGGAAAATTATTTTTCAAAATCAACTAAAATTTTTTATTTGGAATTTTTCAAAATGCGCCGGTTTTAAAATTTTGAAAAAAATTAGAATGAACGGATCACAATGGGTTCTAATATAAAACTTTGTTCATAAATAGGTTTGCATAGGTCTCTCAAGAAAAATTATACTTAAAATCCATAAAACTATATAACATTTACTCTAATTTATTTTTATGTAAAAAGCAACTTAAATCTATATATACAAAAACTTCTATGTTGGACTTTCATAACACTACAAATCATTTATGTAGTCATTAGCCTATATGCTTTAACTATTTTACTTGTTTCTTGTTCATTGAGGTTGTAAACTCTTCCCGCTGGGGGTCACTGAATTTACTTTACATAAGACATGATTTGCTGGAAGTCACAACACATCTTGTCTTGAAGGATAAGAGAAAGAAGCTGATGGACCAGCTGGGTGCAAGAAAGAAAACTTGACCTCATCAGCTGCTTCTTCTTTAGCCAAAACATATTCCAACCACCACTCATTCTCATTTATTATGGTTACATAACCACTGATTTCCTTGATTCAAAGTTGGTCTTGTAATGCAGTTACTTTTTCAATTGATGAATCATTTAAAAGTGAAGCTTCAATGATGCCTCAGCCTCGTCATCAAATGGCTCTTTGACATTAGTGAAAAGTTTTTTTTCAGCGCAGAATTGCTTTTTTAAATTTTAGTTGAAGAATAAGTTTTAGATCTACCCAACTTTCGTTTATCAATAGGTGACTCACCTAAGTCATGGAGAGAAGCATTTAATGTATTCACTACTGCTAATGGCGATGAAAAGTTATGGCATTCTGGATCAAAGTTGCCAACCGCATTTAACGTACTCACATTTTCTGATAGTACTTTAACGTACTACTATAACTATGTTTACTACTTTATTGTAGGTTAGTTATATATTATTTATAATAGTCACCATTAATTTATGGCTGTGAATGACATAATTTTTATTTGTTATAAAATAACCACTAAGCTATTTGTGAAACCAAACTTGCAACCTACAAAAATGACAATTGGTTGTTGTAGACAAATTCTTAATTAATCTGGCAGCTTGATTCTAAGTGTTAAGTAATTTAATTAAGAAAAAAGTTTACTGTAGTCAAGATAAAGTCAATAAATATCCAATGTACCGTAGCCTACAAGTTCTCTATTACAAACTAAAACTTTGTCATTACAGTATTTGTTAAAAGATTTATTTGAACAGACATGAGCTACCAATACAAGATATTGGCAAACTAACATTCGCAGCATTTAGATATATACAACATGTAGAATTTTCAAAACTATTCTGCAAAGAGTGTCGAAGAGAAAATAAAAATTTTAAGATTTAAACATAAGGTAGGCCTACAAAATATAAAAACAAGCTAGAACTGGGCGTAAAAAGATACAATCTATAAAGGGATGATATTGTTGCAATTTTTGTAACCCACACCAATATCAGATTTTATATAAACATTTACAGTAATTCACATACAAACTATATTATGATTTCTTAGATATTTAACAACATAATTATAAAAAAACAATTGATATCAAGCGTTTGGCATCAGCCCCAAGTAGCCTACTATTCTTATTTCATTTACGGTATCTTAAGAGTAAAATTAAAAGACAAACTAATATGTATAGGTACCATACTAAGAATGTGTAGGACAAAATTTGAATAGGGATGGTGATAAAAAATTTGATAGTTCAAAAAAGAAGATATAATAGGCCCTAATATGGTACGGTTTTTATAACCAAAAACAAAGAAAAACCAGATTAGAATTTATTAAATACTGCAAGTATTTTGCAATATAGATAGGTGTCGGTAATGTACAAATTCTGCATTTATTTTCAAGTACTGTACTGTAATGTATCATTTCATTGCAGCCTATTTAAGATCATAAATACATATATATTAATTAATTCTAAACCTATGTATGATAATAATCTTGAAAGACTTATGCTATTCCAGTGGTTTTGTTTATTAGCTCAAAATTCATATCAATCTTTCTTTGAATGTATCATTAATAATTAATAATGTATTTAGTTATTATTATCAGACCAGTGGCATATTTTGATTAAATACTAGGCTATGTATTTTTATGTTAATTAATAGTTTTAATACAAAAGCACAAATTTATCAATTTTGATAGTTTTAATTACTTTTTAAGAATAAGGACTATATTGGCAAAAACACTAAAATTAATATGTAATAAAACTTAAGTGATTTCAGTGGAAATATTTTGTTTCAGAGTCATTTTTTGTGTGCTGTTGAGGACCAATACAATTTATAACATGTGACAGGAAGCCACAAAGGGTTATGAAAATGATTTTAAACTGATGTGGCTCGAAATTATAATTTTGCAGGAAGAGCACCTTCAAGTTGTCTTCCAAATAATGTTGAAGATTATTTCCTTCATTGTAGCTAGGTATGTACCACATCTTTATGAGGTTATAGTAGTAGGTTATTGTAGTAGTGAATATGTAGGCTACTATAGCTAACTTATTCTTTCTTAGGAAATTAAGTTTAAAAAAAAACTATGGTAATCTCCCCTTTTTCGTCAGGTTGCATGAAAAATATTACTAATTTGTTCGCCCATGGTTTAAAAGACCGAGCCAAGGGAATAAGCAATAAAAGTAATATACAAACTTAGTTGAACAAGTTTTTTTACAGAAAGTTAGTCTAGTAACTTAATTGGCTATAAATGGTTATGTTATATTACATTTTTCTAGTTATGAAATTAAATTTATAAAATCTTAAAACAAAAAACTATCTAAGGTAAAATTATATTAGACTTTTATATTTTTTTAAACTAGATTGTTTTAGTCTAAATTGAATTTGATTGTCTTTTTGTTTGTTCACTAATTTTCTGGTCTGCTTCTCTATCAACTACAGCACACTGGTTGCAGTAGCTTGTCGTGTGCTCTTTACAAACATATCTATTGCACTCTGCACAGGTGACTTTCGATTTGCACGCCAGGAACAGTAACAACACTTAAAAACACACGCCTTGCTATATTTATCGTAAGTTTAGTATTCTACATAAAAATTATAATTGGCGGGCAAATCAATATAATAAACAATTTTATAGTATCGTGGTTTTTAGCAAACAATTATAGAAGAAAGACCGATTAAAATAATAATCTTAAATGTTGACATTTACGAAATTTTAGATTTGGTTACATGTGTATCACATTTATCATGACTTGCCTTCCTGTGGCACCTGGAGCTCGGGGACGCCTGTCCTGTTGGGTTCCTACCAGTTTCTTGATGTTCTGTTTCAACTGTTTCTGCAAATTTTCGATCTTTGAAGCAAAAAAGGCATGGAGAGGTCTTTTGCAAGTCTTTTAAGAAATTGTTTTCTCAGTTCATCATCATTAGTATTAGCCACATGTAGGTATAATATAAGAATTAACTCCAGCAATATTTAGAAGTGCGAAGAACAAAGCCATAGACCACCTGTTGGTTTTTCTTTAGGAATGAGAAGACTTCAAGGCCCCTGACAAATACAACAATCCGAAAAACGCCTTTATCTCAACATTAGTAGTATCCTTGGCATCCCTTTCTCTGGCATAGTTTGGTCTGAGCTTCGCTATTTGAATATTAGTAAATCTAACAATATCATCGGTAAAAAATAAACTGAAACAGTCTCGTGGTTCAGTAGCATTTCTAGCAACACTCCGAGGCTCAGGCAAATGTATTCTGAGAATATTGTGAGGAGCATGTCTTACGACTTGAGGTGGATTGCATAAATACCATTTGGTGGCTTGGTTTCTTCCTAGAATGTAATTTGTGTTTCTGGTAACATCATATATAGGGACAGTCACAGGTGGTTCTTCCTCATCGGCCAACAACTCCGTGTCAGTATTGTGGTCGCTTTCCTCTTGGGAATCATCACTTCCGTCATCACTTTCACGATCAGAAATATTCAGTTCTGTCTCGGCTTCAAGTAGTAACCTTCTAATAAACTCTTCTTCTTCACGATTCATTGTAAAACATCAACACTGAATTAACTATGAACAATTTTAACAAGAAGAACAAGTCACACACGGTTAAACAGACCGTGTTTTCGACATTCACAAAGAGTTGCGCACGGGAATATCGACCAAGCACCAGACAATACGCACAGAACTAGTTGAAGACTGCGGCTAGACTGACGATCGATATGGCAGCTTGTAGGTGATGAGAGTGGTGAAGCTGTGAAAAAAATGGCTGTGTTCGAGCGGGAAACATTACAGGTAGAGCATAACGTCTAAGCGCCCGGTCGAATAGACCGTGGCGCGACCAATTAAAGGTTAAAAACACTCTGGTAATAGAACTAAAAAAAAATTAAAAATCTATTTCTCGGCATGAAATCGTGTAGGCATATATATTGTTTTATTAAATCTTTAATCGGTATATTTGTGTATAGCTTAGTCATATATGTACTGTCAATTTGTGATTTATTACTAAAATTGTCCAATTAAAAATAAGCTCTTTTTTCTCAGGAAATAAAAGAAGTAATTTAAAGGTCAAAATTATATAGGTAATAGTAAAATCTTTTTACAAATAGTTAAGTAATTTTGTACATTAACCCAAATATGGACATGATTATAAATCCTAATTCCAAGATGAAACCTAAGGATCTATATCACTTACGGAAGAATGCTTAAAAGATCTTTAAAAGTTACATTCGATGCGGTAGGCCTAAATGGTATGGTAGGGCTACGATACAAACAAAAAATAACTAAAGTACAAAATAACTAAAGTGCTTAATGTACAACCTAATTTACAAAATAAACGTAAAATTAAACTTACCTACTGATTATGAATAAGTTTAATTTACAAAATAAACATAAAATTAAACTTACCTACTTATTATGAAAAAGTTTAAATAAAAAAAAAAAAACAATTTCTGACTGAGTACAAAATTTGCTTCCTCAAATACTATCATAAAATGGTTTATTGGGTTACACAGCAGTTGGACTGTATCATGACGCCCATACCCATGAGTAGAAAGCTCCAATACGTTAAGGAAAATATGTATATTATTAATTATAGTAAATTATTTTTCTTGTAAGAGATTTATTTAAAAGTAGTATTACATAAAAATGGTTTAGCACTAGAATATGTTTTAAATGTTATGCACCATTTGATTATAAATATACTTATTTAATTTTTTACAAGAGTTTAAGCATTAGCTGCTGGTCACTACTTAGTGGGGCCTCTAGGCGCGGTGTAGCTTTGTGTATTTTTATTGACGGAGTAAAGGTACAGACTCATTGCTGTGTGGGTTAATATTTCGCCTGAACAGCCAAATTGGCTTCCCAAATTTTAAACATTTTTTGGGGGGTTCATAAATTTCCCTGGACGGACTCCTTTAGTCGAAGGAGGGGAGGGTATGCTTGATCCCATACCCCTGGTCTAGCCCCCCCCCCCCTAGAAAATATCCTATTGGCTCTACTCATTTTAATATCCCAAAAATATGTCATTTAGATGAATTTATTCAAACCAATGTTTAAAAATCATATTGTTTTCTGTCTTGAAAAAAAGTTTAGTATGGGTTTAGTAGGCTACAGTAAACAAAATAATATGTATAGTTTAAAATTGTTTTTTTAATATTATTTCCTGCTTTTGTTTACAGGCAAGTTTTTGTATAGAGCTATAATCAAGGATTTATTTTTTTATTTACGAGTGGTATTTTGAACCTGAATTAGAATAATTTCTTTGTGTTGAGTAAGTGTATAATAAGCTTTAATAACTGAAGTCTACTCTGCAGCATTTTTTGATTGTTATATCTATAATTTATTTTACCTTTTACTAATATAAATATTACTGCATATTTCTGTTACAGTTTTCGTACAAAGGCTATGAAAAATAAAGATATTATGACCCAGCTCAAAATAGAAGAAGTTATGAAATATTGGCTAAAATATGCTCCATTACGGGTACTTAATCAGCAAAAGAAAACGTACAATTGTCTTTAGTTGAAACATTTAATGTTCAAGAATTTTCACAGTAAATCTTTATTGGCTATCTATATTGGACTGTTTGTCTATTTTACACTCAATTTGTCAACTCAGGACCTAAGATTGTTTCATTCATAGTCCTAATTTTACCTACATTTAAATATAAAACACTTTTTTATATGGTAAACATTGAGTAAACAATGTTAAGAACAATAAATTAGTTTAAATTATAAAAAATACACACAATAAATTAAACATAAAGTTATCGAATTAATTTCAATATTTTCATTTCAAACGGTTTAAAATAAATTGTAATATGCCACACCAAAAACCTGAAAGTGAAATAATAAGAAAAGAAGAGGAGGCATTCTCCTATGGCAAAGTCAAAACATAGTTTTCTTGAAATGTAATGTCTTATTTTACAAAAACTAGCAAGGATATAAAATATGTGATATTTTCGTAATTGCAAATAACAAATTCTAAAGAAACACATACTAATTGTATAACTACAAATTTGTATCTCAATAATAACACAGCAAGTATCGTGTAAGAAACTTAAGTATCGTGCAATAATTAATTTATTCTTTAGTTTAATTGTATTCATTAGATAGAATGTACATTTGGAAGCAGTTTGTAATAATAAGTTTCTTAAAAATTATGACTACCACTATATATTTTTTTTCAGCTTAAAGTCATGTCTATTTGGAGCATCTATTATGCCCTATGTTGTTTTTTACATTTACAGAAATATGAGATCTTCACCTTCAATAAAAAAATATTGAAGGTAATAAAATATGTCTATTGTAATAAAATATGTTTTATAAAATGTAGCTTTAATTTATTTTGTATTCCCATGTTCCTTTAGTGCTAATTCGGAGGCATAGTAACTTATTTCTTTATGTGCTGATCCAAGTTTTTATTCATGTTCTTCCTTTGATAAATGAGACAGAAAAAATATAACATTTCATTTTTGTTCTTTTTATAATTTTTATTGCACATAAATTTTTACATTTATGTTTTTATTATTTTTTTTTAAATTTGGGTATAAAACAAGAAGTAAAATGTTAGTTTTAAGAAAGTAATAAATACAAAATTCATCATATGTTTGTGTTTGCTTCACTGAACCAAATATGTTATATAAATACCTTTAATAGGTATGTTATGTGGTAATGATTTGTTATATAAATACCTGAACAATAGATGAAATGTGTGTCATCGCTTAAACAGTGGCTAAAGAAAGTAATGCGAGCAATAATCATGCAAAACAAAGGTAGGCCTATTTATATAATACAAAATTAATATATATTTTGTGGAAATCTTAAACGTTAATTAATTATGGTATTGTCAAATTTTATTTGTTTGACTTTATTTACTAGGGAGACCCCTGCGTGCTCCTCACGCCAACCCCCAATGAAACCTTCTAAAAACATAATAAAAAAAAAAAATGTTATGTTTTATTTATAATAAAAGTGTAGGATTAATAATAACCTCAAAACTAAGATGGTAAATAATGTTAAATGTTCAAATTAAAGTATGTCTTATATTTTATAGCAGCAGTTGTAATAATAGTTAAAAGAAACCAGCAAGGCTCAGGTCTACACTTTAAAACCCTAACCTAAAATCTAGAAATACAAAAATAATTGCTTCACATTTTAAAATCAGCTGTTAATGGAAATATTGGAGCAAACAGCTAGTTATTTTATTCAATTGGTTGCTATGGTAATAAATGTAAATACATGTATTGGTTTATCATTCTAGGCCTAACCTAAGATTTTTTTTCCAATTAAATTTACAAATATTAAAATAAAAATGGTTTTTATCGAAATGAACTATAGCCTATGTTACTCAGGGATAGTGTTAACTATTTTTTTCAATCGGTTCAGTAGTGCCAGAGATTACCCACTTACATACAAACAAACAAAAAGAGAAACTTTACCTCTTTATAATATTAGTATAGATTGCAACATTAAATGTAAATACCATACATTTATCCGGGCCATAGATAATCTACATTAAAGACTAACTTTAATAAATACACTGCAAAAAGTGGTAAGTATATATTTATTTTGAATTATGTATAGGCCTAAGTTTAAAAAAAATCAATATCAATTAAGATTTTATAAAAACTAACTGATGTAGGCCTACATTAAATGTTTCTTTTATCAATGAAATTAGTGTGTTGTATTAAAATAAAATTGTCTTTCTTTATGGTAGTAAAATGACTAATAAATGGTTGATTATTCCTTGGCAAATAAATATAACATATGCAACAATTAATTGGGGGATGTAATTATATAAATGAGGGAAATGCAATGTCTTCCATGTTTAATCATATTTTGACAGATATTTTTTTCAAAATATGACAAAATTTGAAAACACTTTCCCATTTTAGATAATCATTCTTCAATGATTTGTATCTAGATTATTTTTATTGACTGGAATAGTTTTGTATTTTTAGTAGTCATTTTACCATTCTAATGGATCGTCATTTTAACGTTTTAGTGTAACGTCTATTTACCGTTCTGGATCACGTCTTTTTACCGTTTTGGAAGAACGTATATTTGCCGTTTTGAAATAACGCCTTTTTACCGTTATGAAGCAACGTCTATTTCTCGTTATAGAACAACGTCTTTTTACCATTGTACAGTAACGTCATATTTCCTAGTTTTCAACGAGTTTTTAGCTAAAATATAACGTCTTAAGATGACGAGAATCTAACGATTTATTTACGCCACCTCAACAACGAGGTTTAGACGTCTTTTTACCTAATCTTTAACTATTTTGCAACGTCTTTTTAACTATCTTATCGCTGTGACATTTGGGCGGAATATTGACGTATCATTAAAACCGTTTCTTGACGTTTCGGCTAAACGTGTTTTCCACGGCAATATGACATGCTTGTGCTACGTGGGCATGTGATACCTCATTTTAAAGGTTAATTTGAGACTAGGAAAATGACATAAAGAAAATAAAAAACAGACCACCCAAAACAAAATGGCGGCCCTAATCGTGTTGAAATAAATCGACATAAAGTTGCTCGATTTCGAGAGAAAAGGAAGAGTTTTTAGAAAAAATTTCAAGAGACAAAAAATATTTACTTCAAAGTGCTTGGCCTAAAAAATTGCTTCCAAATCGATTTCGTAAATTTTATTTTTACTTCCCCATCTTAGAAAATTGTGTAAAAAATAAAATTTACGAAATTGATTTGAAAGCAATTTTTTAGGCCAAGCACTTTGAAATAAACAGTTTTTATCTCTTGAATTTTTTTTTAAATTTACTTTTCGAGATATTAGCAACTTTATGTCGATTTATTTCAACACGTTTAGGGCCGCCATTTTGTTTTGGGTGGTCCGATTTTTATTTGCTTTATGTCATTTTCCTAGTCTTAAATATACCTTTAAAATGATGTATCACATGACC
Source organism: Philaenus spumarius (assembly GCA_018207615.1). NCBI lineage: Eukaryota > Metazoa > Arthropoda > Insecta > Hemiptera > Aphrophoridae > Philaenus > Philaenus spumarius. The sequence goes on along the minus strand of JAGFPH010007801.1, from coordinate 24,080 downwards.
ATACTTCCCATTTAAAACTTTTGATTTGCCCCCAAAATCCCCCATTTTTAGGGGACACTCA
>JAGFPH010007801.1:12795-23919 GCA_018207615.1 Philaenus spumarius | reverse complement strand
ACTATTAAAATTTTTTTTATTAAACCTCGATGAACTGTGTTAGTTTTATTATTTATATTTTTGAAAAAAGTTTTAACTTACGATGTTCCGAATCAATATATCGACCACAAAATTTCGATTGTTTTTAAAATTATATTATATCGATCAACAAAAACATACTCTTTCAAACTAAATTTTTCCATTATTAAACTATAGAATTTCCTGGAAATGAAAAGCTTCTAAAAAAAATATCTGAAAAGTGACAAGTTCCAATATAAATTGAAACTGTACGGAATTTTGAAAGAAGAAAATCTTAAAAGTCGACTCGCGAATCTCATTAAACCTACAAAGTTTGTGATATATAATTATTCAACCGGATGTAACGAAATCTGGATAGTGAAAGATTTTTTTACTATAAATTCCAACTCGAAGAAGACCCTTGGAAGAATAAATACTTCCTATGCCAACAGTCAACAATAGGCTGACATTATTGACTATTGGGATCCAAACTCTCTTATTAGCAAGATGCACGTATAAACCTCAAGACGAAACCAATACGATGTAAATGTATTTTGAATTAAAACACAAAAGCTAACGTTCAAACTAAATAATCAGCTTCTGGTAAATACAGGCGTAACAAACATATGTTTATATATACAAAGAATTGTTTGTCTCTCTGTCCTCTATAGTCCAATGAACTATTAGACTGATTTTACTAAAAATGTTACACTTTATCCATAGCATTGCCAGAATTGCTTAGACGTTACAATTAATAGTCTAAAGAGTTGAAATAGGGTTGCTACTCCTATACAAAATAAGTATACATTAGACTAATTTCCTGCAAACTAAAAAGCTAAAATTATGTGATATTATTTTTAAGTAATATAAAAAACATTTGCAATTCCATTACTTCAGTCAAAATGTGAAATGGAAAACTACCCTTAAGGGTAGGCTCTAGTAAAACAGAAAGCAACCTACGACTCCAGCGTACCGGCGGTAGGTTACGCGGACATTGCTCATCCTAAATCCATTTAAAACCCGCAATTGTTAAATAGAGTTTTAAAAAATATACCAAACTCTTGGGGACGAAATTCTTCATGCGAATGGCTTGGTAGTTTTTCGCTATAATGAATAGTGACAACATAAAAAAAAATTAAAAATCAATGTTTTAAATTGTTAATAAATATTAAACAAAATATTTTTCTTAGTTTTGGAAAAGCCATTTGCAGGCATATTGGCCATAGCTTTAAAATGGCATATCGTTCATAATTATCCGATCAAAAATAAAGGAAAAATTTGAATTTGAATTTAACTTTGGTGTTATGGAGTGTCAGCCAACATGGCCGACATCTAGAGCCGAACCTTAATACAAATAATAATCCATAAACTTACTTTTTCTATAAGCTCAAAAACTACTCAACAAATTTCACTAAACATTTTACCATTTACACATATTAGTGCCAGGATCGTTTAGAGAATATGGTCTTTACAATCAAAGAGATTAAAATGAGGTAGCTACAATAAAAATACAATACAATAAAATTTAAAAAAATTAAATACAATAAAAATACATTGTAAAAACTCCTTACAAGCTATACTGCTACATAGAGCTACATGTATTTAATATCATTTTTAAGTGATATAAAACACCGTTTACAATTAGATTACTCAAGTTTGAGTAATGAAATGGGATAGCTACCCATACAAAATAAATCACCCATAACTGCGCGATCACCTACTTGATCATAAGAATCTTATTTTAACCACAAGTTACTTTACAATTAATTTTTCTCTACACTGGCTGAATTGTGTTTGACGATAATTTAATAATATATGTATACATTAAAATCAAGCAAGAGCGAAGCATTGCCGGGTACACTAGTTAATTATAATTATATGGAAGAACAATAGTAAATAACAGTTATATTTATCATACAAAATATTAAAAAAATATATACACTTTATAGTGCAGCACAAACAATTTTAGAGCAATGTTCAAACACTCAAAATTATAATAAACAATAAAGTAATATCAAACAGTATGATCCGTGATGTTATTCATCATTCAAAGTTCAATGTTGAAAAAGATGAAAATATGGAACACTTTTTCGAGACTGCGGCTGGTGTTTTTTTTTAAATACTCAAAAATGTGACGTAGTCACGCACGTCACGTTGCTGTCACGTGGCAAGATTTCAATAATTCAGCATTTTAATACGAGCCAAAGCAATTTTGACCCAAAAACGTTAAACCGACGTTATCCGAAACTGTCAAAATCGGGTTTCCTGTATTTAAAAAAATATAAAACTATATCCCACGCTGTATTTATTTAAATATTCAAACAAATACGTGATCCTGGCCCTCTACGACTCTTTAACTGTCAAAATCGGCTTTCCAGTTGAGAAAATTTTTTTTAAAAAAACCCCACACTGTATTTTCAAAATGTTTACCCCAAAAACGCGACCCCCGACGTGCTACTACTTACGCTACAAAGCTCAAAAGCTTTTCAACTCTCCGCAATAAAATTACGAAGATTTTCGCACCACCAGACGTTTTATATTTCAATACTTCGGCTTTTTTATGCGAGCTGAAATAAATCTATGATGTTTTTTCATTAGTCATCCGTGAACTATATTTTTAAAATGTATTAAACTGTCATCAATTAAAAAAAGTGTTTACATTTACCAAGCATAAACGACATCAGTATCTCACTTTGAACATACTATAATAATTTAAAGTATAGTACTTTAATAACGAAAGTAATAAACAATTGCAAATTAATTTAGTGAACCTTCTTCGTGAACTTCTATCCGTTTTAAATTTCTGAATTCAGAGTTCATTTTAGCTGTACATCAAGTAATAAACTTATAATTAGCCTTTTTCATTCTTGAGTTTTACTTTTACTAAATATTCATCACATTCAATCACGTATTTATTTCATTTTTTATTTCTCTCGAGCTAGCTTTACTGGAACAATAAAATTTAAATTACTTTAGAGATACAGCCTATTATTTACGACAGAAAGATTATAAAATGTGATCACAAATTACATAGCTACAAAGCAGGCAATTTGTATTCAAATTTTAGTCACACCTGCAAACGTTTCAAAATGGAGCCAACGAAATTTATTTTCACGTTATCGTTGCGCATTTTTTTAACGATCTTCGCATAATTACTCTGTACTCTATGAAATTGCACGCTGTTGACTGTTGCCTACGATGCCTTTTAGTCTGCCAGTGTAACAAGGTACTGAGCAATTAGCTAAGTGCATCTTCCCTTTGATGCCGAGCCGTGCCTCAATGCTAAATGATCAACAATGCTGGCATTGTTAGAGCTTCACAAAGACGACATTTACGCTGATATATCACCTGGCAGAAGGAACGTAGAATGGTTTACAACAATAAAACCTCGGTTAAAGCTGACATTTCGATACGAAAAAACATAATAAGACAACTTGATCAACAAAGTGAAGTCTAACTGAAAGAAAAAACCAAACCCTTATAGATAAACTCAATCTGTATTGCTGGGAGCGTAATCTATACTATTATTATAAAGAGGTAAAATGTGTTTGTATTTAGGGGGTAATCTCAGGAACTACTGAACCGATTGAAAAAAGAGTTTTACTAATAAAAAGCTACACTGTCTCTGAGTAACATAGGCTATAATTCATTTTGATAAAAACATTTTCATTTCAATATTTTTTAAATCTAGTCGGAAAAAATCTTATGTTAGGCCTAGAGTGATGAACCAACACATGTATTTACATTTATTACCATATAAACCAATTGAATAAAATAACAGATAAAACAGCTGTTTAGTCCAATATGTCCATTAACAGCTGATTTAAAACTTTGAAACAATTATTTGTGTTTCTAACTTTTAGGTTAGGTTTTTATTAAAGTGTAGAATCGAGACTTTCTGGCACTTTTAACCTTTATTATAACTGATGTTATAAAACATACGAAATAATTTGATTTGAACATTTAACATTGTTTACCATCTTAGCTTTGGGGTTATTATTAATACTAAACCTTTATTGTACAGAAAACATAACATTATTATGTGTATAGAAGGTACCAACGGGGTTGGCGTGCTGAGCACGCATTGGTTTCTCCTAGTGTAGAATATATAAATTCTTTTATGGATTAATATCCAATGTATTATGAAGAACATAAAGACCATTGGCTGATAAATACAACCAATCCTTTATACACATCATTTTTATGGGACAGTAGGCTACCCAATATACAGGGTGGTTCAAAACTACACGGCTAAAAATTATACAAAAAGTTCATACAAACATAAGTCCGAAGTTCATAAGTTCGTTTTTCCAGATATCAGCCATTTTGTGTCTTTTACAAAATAATTCATATCTGGAGACATTTTTGATAGATTGGGTTCAATCTTGTCCTGAAGTTTAACCTAACAATGATCTATCTCAAGAAAAATAAAAGATTACATCCAAATATGCGTTTCAAAATGGCGGCTGTTTGAAAGTTTCAAACCTAAACTACTCAAAAACCGTACATTTTATAAAAAAATGTCAAGAGACTTTTTTTGTATTGTAGCCCTTTTGATTGAATATCGGAGGGTGTAACTGTCAAAACAATCGAATGAATAGTTAAGTTATGTGTAATAATTGGTTTGTTCAACCCGGCATCCTATACCAACACAGTAAACACAGCAATATTGTATGTACATATGATTTGAACATTTAACTGTATTTAACATCTTAGCTTTGGGGTTATTATTAGTCCTACAACTTTATTATAAGGAAAACATAACATGATTATGTGTATAGATGGTTCCAACTGGGTTGGCGTGCAGAGCACGCATAGTAGGCTATATTATGATAATGATCAAATTAACGAACACTAATGGAATGTTACTGTTTTCTTTTGTTCGATCATTTTGACAGTTCAGTAGGAAAACAAACGAACTACAAATAATGCGACCAAGCAGCTGACCCGATGACGTGGGTTGAGCGAACTTCCCAAAATTAATTTTACATGTTTTAGGGTTTCTAACACTATTTGGGATTTTTTTCGACTCACAAAGTAGCCGAACAGAGCTGCCTTCGCGTACAAAATATATTAGTAGAATTTGTTTGTACCTCACCTTCCAACCTCGGCTCATGCGCTGTATCGTTCCGTTCGCACTCGACCTTGAGGCCTTAGATTATGGACTGCTTCGCTTCACTCGTACCGGATATACTTGCTTCGCGAGTTGGCATCCCGTCCGCCTGCCTCGAATCTGGAACTGCCCAACAATCAAACCCTCCATGATTTTTAACCGGATAGTTTTATGGTATTTTAAGTTTTGATCGATTTTAGGAGAACCAGACAAGCTACAAGGCCGTGTAAAAAAAGAAAATGTGCAGAATAATCTCCTAAGTTTATTTGTTTATATAAAACCGAAACATCTCCTTCCAGTAAGAAAAATCGCAAAATATTTTCCAAGCTTTCAGTTGTTGGGTTTTTTTTTTATTACTAATACATATGCGTTCCAAATTTGGACCAAATCGGACTAAAGCGGGGCCGTTAGAGTACGAACACTTACAGGGTGTTACAAAAAGGTTGGGCTGGATTCAGATTCTACATGCAAAAATAAGTCGAAAATTTAGTATAACATTTTTTTGATTTCGGCTTAGTTTAGCCGTAATCAGCCATTTTGTTTTTGTACAAAAACTCACTGTAACTCTGGAAATAGATAAGATATCGACTTCAAATTTGCAATAAGCATTTTATATGTTACGATTAACAAGCGTACCGAACGCAAAGAATTTATTTTTATAATTTTCAAAATGGCGGCCGTTACAAATTTTTAACGTGGAATATCTTTAAAACCGTTAACTTTACAAAAAAATTACAAGAGACAAAATATTTTCCTTTTTTAACGACAGACAAAATGCTTTTTTTGTAGTTTCAGTAGGTCAAAGGACAACCGAGTTATCGACAAAAAACATAATTTCTTGGTAATTGTCTACAACGAAAATTATCCTAAAACCACAATTTTTTGAAATTGAACAATTTGTGTAGTTGTTTTTCTAGCGGCTATCAGGCTCTAGGCTATCAGATTCTACATGCAAAAATAAGTCGAAAATGTAGTATAACACTTTTTCGATTTCGGCTTAGTTTAGCCGCAATTCGCTTGTAAACAATTACCAAGAAATTATGTTTTTTGTCGATAACTCGGTTGTCCTTTGACCTACTGAAACTACAAGAAAAGCATTTTGTCTGTCGTTAAAAAAGGAAAATATTTTGTCTCTTGTACATTTTTTGTAAATTTAACGGTTTTCAAAATATTCCATGTTAAAAATTTGTAACGGCCGCCATTTTGAAAATTATAAAAATAAATTCTTTGCGTTTGGTACACTTGTTAATCGTAACATATAAAATGCTTATTCCAAAATTGAAATCGATATCTTATCTATTTCCAGAGTTACAGTGAGTTTTTGTACAAAAACAAAATGGCGGATTACGGCTAAACTAAGCCGAAATCGAAAAAATGTTATACTACATTTTCAACTTATGTTTGCATGTAGAATCTGAATCTGCATAGCAAGCCCAACCTTTTTGTAACACCCTGTATATACATAGATATAATTTTAAATGACACCGCAAAACCTATTCTGATTACCATGATCGGTGCTCCTTGACAACCCCCAACCATAAGAGTAACTTGCATACCTCATAATTCCTACGGAAATTTGCTAAATATAGCTCTTGTGTTTTATCTGAATATGTAAATACATTAAATTATTCTGCACATTTTGTTTTTTAACACGACCTTATAGCCAGTCTGGTTCGTTCAATATCGATCAAAACGTAAAATACCATAAAAGCTTCTGGTATTATTTTTCTCGCAAAGCTAGTTTATCCGGTGCGAGCGAAACCAAGCACCGCGCGAACCGGAGCTGGAAGCTGAGGTGAAAACAAGTTCTAATATATTTCGTAAAGGCAGGCAGATATTCAGAGTAGACAAATTTCGCAAACAGTTTTTTTTTAATCACTAAAACATGTAGAGTTAATTTTGGAAATTCGCTCAACTCACGAGAGTGGTTCAGCTGCGTGGAGGAACTATTTCTATTTAAGATATCGAAAAAGAAATCAGTAACTTTGATTTAGAGTTAAGTCAAAGATAAAATTTAGTTGAAAACAAATTTTTAAAAAATGGGTTATTCAGAATGATTTGTTTATCATTATTACGCGAATAATATTGATTGCGGGTTTAACATTGCTCTTATGGGCGTTGAAATCCAAAACGGACACATTAGAAGAACAAAACATGCTTTATCATTGCAAACTTGTTACCTTAACCAACGACCTCATTACATCACGTCTCGTCACGTGACATTGCGTGCTATACATAACATATATTCACAGGTCACGAGAGTTCCCTCGGTGTTGCGGAGTGCCAGATGTGTTCTTTATTTGGAATTTCTTATTATAAACTATTTCAATATAAATGAGTATTATTTTACCCGCTGTTATTTGGTAAACTATTTATTTGACTATTTAGTTTTAGACTTATGGTACGTGATGCAAGTATTGGTAATACTTGAAGCGCTAATACCCAATGTCTTTAACATTTTAACATCAGTAACAACAAAATAATTATAGTAATAATTTATAAAATAAAATTGAAATAAATTTGTAATAAATGAAACAGGCCAGACTAGCTTTGAGAGTAATATTATTTCAACAGGAAGTAACAGCTGATGTACCAGCTTGAATTACTTAAAACATAAAAAAAGAAACAACTATGCGTTATTCTGTGTGAATCAACGAGTACAGATACGCGATAAATACTGCCAAATATGGTAAAACTGGAAAGCCAATCAGAACAATAAAAATTCAAATAGTCCAATCAAAGAAGAATGCTTGAAACAGTGTGGTGGGGAAATTTTAGAGAGCACACGAGGTCTGTCATAAAAAACTGTCAAGTGAGCAAAATTAAGACCACAACTTTTAAAACGCCCTAGTTAAATATTTTCAACATTTTCAATCAGGAATAATCATCAAACCATTAAATAATTAGAGAATTAAAATCATCATTTTGACTATAAAAATCATCATATTAATAAATACAAATCATCAAAGAGTGCAAGTGCAGTGTTAAAATAAAATAAATAAAAGTCAATAAGTGGAGTGTATAAAATCATCGAAATAAAAGTGCAAAGGGTATGAGAGTGGGAGAGAACGAAAATTATGTAAGTAGAGTTTAGAGACGTTACGACTCTTTAATTGTCAAATCTGTTTTCCCGTAAATAAAAACATATAAAGCGATATCCCTACACTGTATTTTTTAAATTCTGACCCTAAAAACGTTACCCCAACGCGCTACGAATCACACTAGAAAGCTCAAAAGCTTTTCAACTTTCCGCAATAAAATTACGAAGATTTGGCAATACCAGAAGTTTTTACGACGTCTGAGCGTACATATATCGTGTCGACAGACACACAGACAAACAAGAATTTCCGCAAGATTTCAATACTTTGGCATTTTGATGCGAGCCGATGTAATTTTCAAAATGTCGGACGTTACAAATTTTAACTTGGAATTTCTGAAAAACCGCTAACTTTACAAAAAATTGACAAGAGACAAAATATTTTATAAACAAAATAAGCAAAATGTTTTTTTTTCGTTTCTAGAGGTCAAAGGATTACCGACTTATCGAGAAAAAACCTAAAAACATAATTTCTTGGTAATTGTCTACAACATACAAAATTAGGCTAAAATCTACATTTTCTGAATTCTTAGAGTTTCATTAAATAAGATAAAATCCATTGCTCTGAAATGTTGGTTTTACGCTCATTTGTCGGTTATTTAAATGTATACAATCCAATCCTGTATAGCCCGCTAAGGTTTTTCTATACACCTGTATACACCCTGTATACGTCACAATAGTGTTATCGGACGATCCACAGCGCGATAAATCCCCTGCCAAGGTCGCTGTAAGCCGCCTAAGCCTGTTGGCATGTTTCGGTAGATTTATAGCCGAGAGATAATTAGGTTTAATGCAGGTAGAGTGCAGCACTGCAGATAAGTGTTTGTTACAACAAGTGAGTGTAATGCAATGTGCAGTCAAGCCAAAATAGACTTTCGACTTTGTAATAATTTACATAGAGCTGATAACAGGTATATAAGTGAATTTCTTCATTACAAAATGAATTGTCTAAAGTCCACGTCGATTCCACTTGTGATAATCAATGAGATTTAAATTCCGAAAAATCAGCTTTCCCAATAATTCTAAATGGTACAATTATTATCGTATAGATAGTATTATTATGTTTCTTTTTATGAATTATATTAGTAGTTCTATTAACCGCAAATAAAGAAATAGCCGGGAACATAAGCTTTAAAATGATGCTTGAATAATTTATATTGATGCAGGATTAAGGGAGATATCGCTTAGCGACAAAAAAACACCATTGAGAAATAATATATAATATTATGGCGCTCCCTTTTCCGTACAATATTTAGTATAGTTTGTGTTGCTTTTACGGCCAACAGATGGCGCTCTTTACAAAAACCTAACCAAAAAGTTAGAAACACAAATAATTGCTTCAAAATTTGAAATCAGGTGTTAATTTAAATATAGCAAGCAGCTGATTACTGTTATTATTATAGTCGATAAACATATTTAATGGCGCTCACATTTCTGTTACCTATTTAGTACTGTATAACTTTCGTTGTTTTTATGTTCAATAAATGCTGCTGTTTAAAAAAAAAAGTACATATATAAAAACTTGCGTGTATTGGAATGTAATGTTCTGTAAAAATGTAAAAGTAATCGGTGAAGAAATCGGAGATTTGAGTTTTTTAACAAACGAACATTTACATTTTTATCTATAACTAGGGAGACCCTAGTTGGAACCTTCTAAAAACATATGTTATGTTTTACTTATAATAAAGGTGTAGGACTAATAATAACCTCAAAACTAAGACGGAAAATAATGTTAAATGTTGAAATCAAATTAGTTCGTATTTTTTATAACAGCAGTTATAGGTTTTTAGCAGCTAATGAAGGTTTTTATCAATATGAATTCTAGCCTATGTTACTCAGGGATAGTGTAGCTTTTTATTAGTAAAACTATTTTTTTCAATCGGTTCAGTAGTTCCAGAGATTACCCCCTTCATACAAACGAACAAATAAATTTTACCTCTTTATAGGAAACAGCTGACTGCTGTTATTATTACAGTCAATAAACATATGTAATGGCGCTTACATTTTTGTTAACTATTTTGTATATTTTGTGTTGTTTTTATGTTCATTAGATGCCGTAATTTTTCAAAAAAGTATGGATAAAAACACTCGTGGATTCAAATCCAATATTGTGTCAAAATTTCAAAGCAATCGGTGAAGAACTTTCGGAGGTTGTCGATTTTGAACAAACGCACATTTACATTTTTATTTATATAGATTGATACATCAAATGATGCAAAAAATATTAATTATATAATGCAGAAATTAATAATCGAATATGTTTATATGTTGTACGAAGATGTACGGATGCTTCCGAAGTTAAAAGCATGGATATCTCTTCTTTAAGTTTGTACAAATTAATATATTGATGATAAACGGTTGGTGTATTTATATTTATTTTATAACCACAAAGCAAATCATATAAAGTATATTAGTTCTATAACCCTTATTGAACAAAAATCAACTTCACAAGATATTATATTATTGATTGAAACATAACCTCAAAGTTTGATCTACAATTTTATTACAGATGATGGGTGAAGTCAGCTGTTGTATTGTTATTCCATTTTATAGTAGTTGATTTTCGGAATCCCTATATCTCATGAATGATCAATCGTTTGAAAAAACGTATAGAGAATAGGTTTTGCAGAAAATCTTAAACGTTTTGCAGGCTGTTTTTACAACAACGCTTAATATTTGAGAGTTATAAGCGAAAATACAATCAAATGAGAAATCAAATTGACATTTTTGACTTTGAATATAACGTTTAGCACAAGAGGGATCGCTGAGGACTTTTTATTTATATGTAATTAAGGTCAGTGTTAACTTTGTTTTTCTATTTTGATTGGACTATGTAGGGACATCGTTTTCTATATGATATACATTATATACATTCAAAACAAAGAGTTAATTTGTGTATATATACTAATACTAGCTG
>JAGFPH010007801.1:1858-12695 GCA_018207615.1 Philaenus spumarius | reverse complement strand
AAAATACTCCCAATACGGGGGTTGGCATGCGATGCACGCAATGCATTGTGTATTGAAAATACTACCAATATTCAGGTTGGCGTGCGAAGCACGCAATGCAGTGTGTGTTGTAAATACCCCTAACATGCGGGTTGGAGTGCGAAGCACGCAATGCATTGTGTATTGAAAATTTAATACTCCCAATACGGGGGTCGGCGTGCAATGCACTGTGCGTCGGCCGCTTCTCATAGTGTTCAGTGTCAAGCTCACACGTGCGTCCTAAGCGGTGAACGTGTTAAAGCTCAACTTCACTCACCAAATTGTTGTAAATGCGATTTCTCTAATCCATTTTTTTTTATAACTTATTGTTATCAATATAATTTCAGACAGGAATCGCCGAGTAAATGGTATTTGCACGATGTTTTGTCTTAAATTAAAAATGATTTGTGAAGATTGTGCGTTTTACTAACTGAAAGATGTGGTTGTATTGTTTTTTCATTGTGAAACCGGTAATTATTACAAAAATGTAAATACCTTTTTTTGGCTTCAGCTCACTGTCCAGTAACTTATTTGTTAGTCGGTGGCGATCGTTTCGTCTATTTCATGCAGGCATTGTCGAACCGATTTTCATTTGCATTTGTATTAATGCGCATAAAATTTATATAAATAACAATGTAAATGTTCGTTTGTTCAAAATCTTAAATCTCTGAAAGTTCTGCACCGATTGCTTTGAAATTTTGACACATCGTTGCATTCGAATACACTCGTGTTTCTATGTAATTTTTGAAAACATCACCGTGCTGTGGGATGTAAAAACAACAAAAACTCTACTAAATATTTTACGCCAATGGGAGCGACAAGCTAAATAAGAATTACATATGTTTATTTTTAAAACAGTAATCAGCTGTGTGCTCTAATATTTCCATTAACAGCTGAATTCAAATTTTTAAACTATTAAGGGAGACCGGGGAAATGGCGATCACTTAAGGTTTGGTGTCGAATTACAGAAAGTCATGAAAACTGATGACAAAAATAACTCGCGCTACATAAAATATAATCTTTTGTCTTTTGAATCCCCTAGGTAAAAATATTTTAAAGTTTCATATTTACAGAGAAAAACATGTTTATAAAAAAAAATTACCATGTTCGGCATTACCCCGCCATCCGGGGTAATAACATACATAGTGTTCGCTATTACCCCATATGTCAAACCCATGTAAAACTAAAAGTGTTAAAAATAATAGTTTTAACACATTTAATAGTAATAATGTCAACAGAAATATAGAAATCGTCTCGTTTTATTAACTGCAGAAGGTTGGTATAATTTGTTGCGATTGTAATTCTTTAGTTTTGCCCTCATACATTACATAGCTTTATCATCTGCAAACAAGAAGTCTTCCTCACTAAAAATTCCTGAATTAAGTGGTTCGATCCTGTTGTTTTGAAACCATTTATTCCTTTTTCCTTGTTTGCTACCTTGATGTAAGTTAAGCCTTTTAGAATATAGTAGTGACATCTGAAACGATGAATCTCGTTTTCCCGCATGAAGATATCACACTCTTGATTAAACCCAGTTTTCAGAGGGCGGTAGAACATAATGTTCAAAGGTTGCAGCCTATGAGACGGGTGTGGTGGTATTAACAGCAAGACCACCCCATTGTCCTTACAGAAGTTTTAGATTACAAAATTGCTATAATAACACATGTGGGGAAATGACGAACATGGTCCGGGGTATTGGTGAACAGTTAGTTCGTTATTACCCCGTTTGTCGAAATGTTCTTTTTCATAGCATATTAAACATTATATTACACTTCTTAAACATCACAAGATAGGCTAGATATACTGAAATGAGTGTTGATTCTAGGATCATTGAATAAATAAAGTAGATTTAAACAGATTTGTATTTGTTGAATTTAACAAGCAAAGTGGCAGAAACAGTTGTTTGGTTATCACTAGCAAACCTAGCCAGTCTAAGCGTGGTAATTTGACCTTCCCACGTATTAGACTGTATATTAGACTGTATTAGCACCAAACAGACTCTATATTCAAACACAATAAGCAAAAAAATGTGATGTTCCGCATTACCCGGGCGATCACCATTTCCCCGGTCTCCCCCATTATTTTTATTTTTACTTTTAGGTTAGGTTTTTGTAAACAATGCCATCTGTTGGATGTAAAAACAACAAACTATACTAAATATTTTACTTCAAAATGAGTACCATATATATAATAAAATTATAATTAAATATGTTTAGTGTTGATACAGTAATCAATTGTTTGCTTTAACATTTCCATAACAGCTGATTTCAAAGGTTGAAACAATTATTTGTATGTTCTGACTTTTATGTGAGGTTTGTGTTTAAATGTAGACCTAAAGGCTGGTTCTTTTAACCTTTATTATAACTGTTGTTATAAAATATACGGGATAATTTGATTTGTATATTTAACATTATTTAATAACTTGGCCTTGAGGTTATTATTAATCCTACATCTTTATTATAAAGAAAACATTATATATTTGTTTATAATGTTCCAAAGTGGTTGGCGTGCGGAGCACGCAGGGGTCTCCCCTAGTTAAAATAAATAAATTACACAACACATAAACACATATTACAACACATGAACCATAAAATACAACACTTAGAACACACAGCAATGTTACTAATTCTTAAAATTTCGATGCGTGGTTCCTGTTTTCTGCTTGAAGAGGTTTTATCTAAGGATGTTGTCGAATAAGGTGTTTGTATGGAAGTTTACTTTTTCATTTAACAGTGTGGATGGGTCAAAATTAATCTGTTTATATATTTTGAATGAATCTAAGACGTGCATGATTGGCCCTTTGGAACATTCGCATGTTGCCATGTATGTTAGAATTTAACTATGGCCTGTTTCTAATGGGTGCTCAGAAAATTGTGAATAACCCTTTCCCCCATATTCCGCAGTAATTCGTAGTCATTTACTTTTTTCACTCCCCCGTTTTCCGTACTAACCCGTAGTAGTATTTTAAATGCGTAGTAGTATTTTAATATTCTTCGCCAACTTTTAGAACATTTTAAAACTAACTTCAGAATCTTGTTTTCTAGATAACTACTATAGTGTATCACAATATTTAAAATTTTTTTATTTTAACATAATTATTATTGCAGAAGAATATGAAGGGTCCATTTTTTCTTATTTCTGTAAACATCTCACGAACACAAACTATACAGACTAACTTAGTATGAACCGAGCAAAATCGTTATAACCGCTCCTAGATGGTGTTGATAAACTATGTTTTACTTTACACGTAATATTTATACCGATAGTAAAGTAACTGAAATATTGTTAATTTGTCAGTTTTCTGTTAGCCTAGTGGATAACGTAGCGTCTTCCTGATCAGAAGATGCTGGGTCCGAATCTCGGCTATGGAGACCAGATATCTAATCATTTTAAATTCCATGTTACGGTATCCAAGTCACTTTACTAATAACAACTGCAAATTATAGTTACCTATAAAATGATGAATCTGTCCGTCTTGTGACTTCAATATCCCTTCAATATCGACTTCTGATATCCCCACCTCTTAGCTTCCAGTATATCCCTAGTGCTCCATTGTGTACATCAGTGTCTCGCGCGGTAGATAACGTAGCGCTACTAAAGTTAACCTCGCAAATGAGGACCATATGTGTCGTTCTTATACGTGTGCGTGTGTAGTGTCTTTTTATGTGTTTGCGTTTTTTGTAACATTTAACGACCTCCAATGGAGCGATTTTTCATTCTGATGATGGGACCACGGCCCCGAAACGTGTAAATTAAGAGTATAAAAGAAGTCACAAGACGGACAGATTCATAATTTTATAGGTAACTATAATTTGCAGTTGGTATATCTAATCATGTCTGTGGTTTGAGGGTAGCAGGGCGGAAGTAAAGCAAACGGTGGTTGGCTGAAGGGATATGACTAGATATCTGGTCTTCGGTTGTAACTTTAAAATAGGAAAACAAAATTTTTTATAATTTAAAAATTTAATAACTAAGAGATACAGCGAATCTGTTAAAATTCACAGGAACTGTTTTCACAAATTGGCCATTTAAAGGATCTGGTATGAAGCACTTGGTGCCAATTATGAATACCGGGGAAAGGGTTAAACCGGGTTGAGGTTTCTTTTAAAAGACATTTTGGTTTTTTACGACTTTATTGCTCGCTTGGTTCCCCCCAAAATCAATCAAAAAGTAAAATACTATAATAGTACCCGGTTTAAATCCACGTGACGGTTTTATCTTCTGAGTCTGTACGCTGCGATCGAAGCGAAGCAGTACATACCCCGAGGCCACAAGGTCGAGTTTTTCATCTGCGAGTTGAACTAAGGAGCGCGTAAATCGAAGCTTGAGGTGCAAACAAGTGCTACTAATATATTTCGTACACACAGATATTCAGCGCCTTCGAGATTAATTCAATTTCCCAAACGGTTGAAACAATAAAACATAAAAACTTAAGTTAGGAAATTCACTCAACATGCGTCAGCGGTTCAGCTGGGTGGTCAAATTATGTCAATGTATAATTGGGCGATATTCTTTTCTCACGATACAAATGGTATACAATAATGTATTCGTAAAAATATGAAACGCTGCTATATCATTGGTTTTGTCTAAATACATTTTTAGTAAATTCTTACGTCATTTATAAGTTCTAACTTTCTGTGTTACAGATACATAGAAGAGCCAGTGTGTAATTAGCACCCCTCCGAGCGGTAAGTCAACAATGCCATGCAATTAGTAGATTATAACCTAATCAATGCAAGATTGTATACGTATGGGACAGAGCAGAGTACTGTATCTCGCTTTCTATATTCAAACGTGTCAAATTCTCTTCGATATCCTGAAAGTAGTAGGTTTATAAACACACCTAGTAACAAATTACAGAACAATAATCGTTCTGCGGTGTTTTGTTCTCTGGAATATTACGGTTGGTTTGGTGTGACGAAAGTTTAATTAAGTTTTTGTGATGATCTGATGATGGTGGGTTAGTCTTGCCGAAACCGGTAGTAAAAATACTACCAAGGATTGTTTGGACGGTTAGAAAATTAGATAATTATTTTCATTAATTACACAACTTTATTTAATTAAGAGCAAAATAAACTCAGCTAAAAAAGCCGCCATTTTTATTTTATTTAAGGGGTTAAAAATGAAAAATGGAAAAACCCGTATATATACATCGCTCGACCTAGGAATAAGGAACATTCATGCAAAAACCATCAAAATTGGTTAAGGCGTTTGGCCGCAATCGTGAGACAGACAGACAGACAGATAGACAGACAGACAGACACACAGACGAAATGCCGAACGGTCGAGCTAAAACGGAGACCTCGCTTCGCTCGGTCAATTATTGGTAATAATCCCAGTGTACAATATGGATTCACCGTCTCGTACCCACACAAAATTTATTCCAAATTAAGTCAAATATTTCTTATGACGTCATTCTTTAGATTCAGATAAGCAGGCATTGTCTAAACAGATGCTGTCTTCCATTAAGTCCGCTCAGGTATTGTTATGTTCCAATAAAATCCTGCTAAAAAGTCTGGGATGATAAATTTTTAGGTCGGGTATATTAGGTACTATTTTAGGAAAAAAACGTCAGTTTGTAGGCTGCGGTCAGTGGTTAGTGACCGTATTCTGTCATATCAATATTACATTGAGATGTAGCAATGGAAGTCTACTGTATAATACAGCCATCAGTCATCCGTCTGTATAGCTGCTGTATTGAACCGCTTTTTCAGTTGATCGATCGTGCTTTGTTTGGGTAAAAACCTGTTTCTCGAAGGCAATATCCACGAAGAAATAGTTTTTATGTTACGGTCAACAATAAATTGAAATATTTCGTTAAAACCAGACACGTAGAATATGGTACGCAATGCTAGGTTAGGTTAACATATAAAGGGTGGTGGGGATACGTGTTAAAAACGTTTTGGTTATAAAACTACTCGTTACTAGTAGCAAATTGCTTGATTTTAGTTTACATGGGTGTTGAAAAGTCTGGAGACGTTTTAATATTTCGTATATAAGGAAAATTTGAAGGTTAATGTGTTTGAAGAACCTAATCTATGTAAAAATACAATTTTATTAAGATTTCAAAACATTTATCCGCCATCTTGGATCCGTCATACAGAATGTAAATTTTTTTTAATGGTAAGGTGGTCATGTGTTACATAATTTCGATAATTTCAAGAGTAAACCAACTTTGAAATTTGGAACCTTTCTACACAATCACAATCACTAATATTTTAAAGTGGACGCACATATGCGTCCATAGCACACAGGCTAAAAATTGCGTGCGAAGCACGCAATGCACTATGTATTGAAAATTCCCTCAATACGGGGGTTGGCGTGCGTAACACGCAATGCATTGTGTATTAAAAATACTCCCTATAAGGAGGTTGGCGTGTGAATCACGCAGTGCATTGTGTATTGAAAATACATCCAACACGGGGGTTGGCGTGCAAAACACGCAATGCATTTTATATTGAAAATACTCCCAATATGGGGGTTGGCGTGCGAACCACTTAATGCATTGTGTATTGAAAATACTTCTAATACGGGGGTTGGAAAAATTAGATTTTGCCCCATTTTGCTGTACTATCTTTTAAAATATTTATTTATTTTTTTTGGATTTGTAATTAAATAACCTGTTAAACAATATGCCACACAACGATATTTTGAGTATTTAAAATTTTTGCGTTACAACCCATTTTTATTTTTTAAAAATCGATTTCGAGTGGTTGAAACAAATAATAACATGACAGCTGTTAGTAGATTGTTTAAATTATGCGTTCAAGTGTAATCTATGTCGCAAAAATAAATCAAATTAGATCAACGTAAAGCGTTATACATTTTCATAAACTGTTATTTATAAACCAAAGTAAATAAATAAACATAATTAACTGAATTAAATCAATGTATTAAATCAGGTAAGTGTAGGCCTACCAACTTACGAAATATAGCTAGTTAATAGCTTATTGAAATAACAAAGTTTGCGTAATATATTTTGTATTTTATATTGTTGCACCTGTACAACTAGTATTTGTAAAACTATTAGTAAGCACTGTAGTACAAAATTATACCAATATGTATACATATAACTATATATAATAGCCAAATACCACTCACTGACTCATCACGATTTCTCAAAAACTACTTTGGAATGAAATTTGGTATGCAGCTTCCTCTAGGGCCCTAAGTGCTGGCTAAGAAAGGTATTTAAAAAATGCGAAATTTTAGGGGCGAGGGGTTTTGGAGGTCAAAGTTACTAAAAATCCCTATAAGATATACATAGTGTAATATATTTATTGATGTATTTTTTTTGTTAATAATAATAATCACTAATATTTTCCATAGCACATAGGCTTAAAGTTGGTGTTCGAAGTAAGCAATGCTCTGTTTATTGAAAAATACCCCAATACGGGGGTTGGCGTGCAAAGCACGCAATGCATTTTGTATTGAAAAACCTACCAATACGGGGGTTGGCGTGCGAAGCACTCAATCAATTGTGTGTTGAAAATACTCAAAACACAGGGGTTGGCGTGCGAAGCACGCAATGCATTTTGTATGGAAAATACGTAAAATATGGGGATTGGCGAACGAAGCACGCAATGCTTTGTGTATTGAAAATTCTCCCAAAACGGTGGTTGGCGTGCGAAGCACGCAATGCATTGTGTATTAAAAATACTCCAATATTTTGGCTTGCAATGCATTGTGCTTCGGCCGCTGTCCATAGTGTTCAGTGTCAAGCCCATGTGCGTCCTTAGCAGTGGACGTTGTTAATGTATCCCCTCTCCTACTTTAATACAATTATGAAGTCACAGTGAATCTGTTTATAATTTAAATATGTTTGTGAGAAAGTATGTGCCAGTGTTGGTACCGTTTATTTAAAGAAATATTAAAATATGTATCATTCCCAGATATCAAATTTGCACTATGTTGTCCCCATGCAATATGTTGTCACTAACCACTATGTTGTCAATATGCACTATGTTGTCAATGTGTACTATGTTGTCACTATGATCTATGCAGTCAATGTGCACTATGTTCTCGATGTGCACTATGTTGTCACTACGCACTATGGTGTCACTATGCACTATGTTGTCAATATGTACTATGTTGCACTATGCACTATGGTGTAACTATGCACTATGTTGTCAATATGCACTATGTTTTCACTATGCACTAAGTTGTCAATACGCAATATGTTGCCACTGAGCACTATGTTGTCAGTATGCACTATGTTGCCTCTATGAGCTATGTTGTCAATATGAACTATGTTGTAACTATGCACTATCGCGCACTATGCACTCAATATGCACTATGTTGTCACTATGCACTATGTTGTCAATATGCAATATGTTGTCACTGAGCACTATGTTGTCAATATGCACTATGTTGTCACTATGCACTATGTTGTTACTATGCACTATTTTGGCACTATGCACTATGTTGTCAATATGAATTATGTTGTCACTATGCTCTATGTTGTCACTATGCACTATGGTGTCACTATGCAGTCAATATGTACTATGTTGTCACTGGTACCGAGTAGTTTACCACCAGCCACCCCTGTATAAGAGGATTCAGGTACTTACACGTGTCATACAATACAAAAGTAACGGTTTACTGAGGTAACCATGGCAACGGAATTCTATTGACTAGCTTTGTGCTACCGCATGCTCGCCGAAATGTAATGATCCTCCTCTTATATCCTTTCTACGACTATGTGCGAGACGTGCAGCCTTTGATATGAAACAAAGACGAGCCTTTTGTAGTTTAAAACTCCAACGCGGTGGAGTGAAAGTTTACGTGATATGTTACAAGAGAAATGTTTATAGTTTTACAAAAAAGGAAACCCTTTCTGTCTTGTTAGCGAATTTCCATAGGAAATATGAGCTATTGCATTGACCCTTATGGTGACCTAAGGTCGGGAGTAGTAAATGACCACCGATCATGGTCCCTAGTATTAGGGCGTAATTGAACATTATACATACAGGGTGATTAAGAACTATCTCAGTAGCTTATTATAAAGCAAAAATAAGAAAAAAGTGCATATAAACATAGGCCCGAAAACGTTTCGTTTTCAAGATATAGGACATTTTGTTTTTTTTACAAAATAATTCATATTTAGAGAAATTTCCATAGGAAAAATAAGCTATTGCAGTGGCCCTTATGGTAAGGTAAGACCCACGGTTGGGAGTAGCAAATGAGCACCGATCATGGTCCCCAGAACACGTTTTGGAGTGTCATTAAAAATCATATACATATATATGTATATATGTGTTCGCACTCTTGGTTCAAATTTGGTTCACATGTTGGGTGTCTACGTTGCTCGGACGAGTTCGTTAGCCAAAACAATCCAACAATCGGAAGCACGTTTTTTGACAGGAAGTAACTATTTTTTTAGATTTTCTTACGAGAATGAATTTGTTTTTTAGTTTTTTCTACAAATATAAATGTAGGATGTTATTCTACACATTTTGTTTTTTTACGCGACCTTATAGCTCGCTTGGTTCCCCCAAAATCGACCAAAACGTTAAATACCATAGAAGTACCCGGTTCAAAGCCATGTGGTGGATTCTACCGTGGGGTTGGCGTGCGAAGCACGCAATGCATTGTGTACTGAAGGTACACCCAATACGGGGGTTGGCGTGCGAAGCACGCAATGCTTTGTGTATTGAAGATACTCCCAATATGCGTAATGGCGAGCAAACCATTTTCCCAAATTGTTATTTTTATTTTTTTTTATTTTTTTATTTATTACTTTCCTTGTACAAAGAATTGATAATTGGTAACACAACTTATTGCCAGTTATAATAAAATAAATAATAATAAGAAACTTAAAACAACATATTAACTTCAAATAAGTCAAATAGAACTTAAATACTATTATAAATAATTTTAACACTATTACAAACGATACAACTAAACATGAAATCATAAAATTGCTCTTCTAGTGCAAGGAAAGTGTAGGCACTTCCTTTAGGCTTTACTAAGCCTGTTTAGAAGCTACCCTCATTGAAAAAAAAGAAACTTAAATAACACTTATCAGACATCGATTAAATAAAGAGACAAAGGGCGGTGAAAACTTATACCATACTTTAACTAAATAAGAATAAAAAACAAAAATTAGCACAAATAGTGGAGTCCAAATTGAAAACAAAAGTAACATAAATAGTGGAGTCTAAATTGAAAACAAAAATTAGCACAAATAGTGGAGACAAAATTGAAAACAAAAGTTATTAAGAAAATACACTAAGTAATACTAAACATAATTCAACATATATTTACAAGGAAATTCAACGCAATACATTCGCTCAAAAATAAACACAACCTCACATACATTCACACACAACGGTTCCAAAACAATATTCAAATATTCATTAAGTTTTTAGATTAAAATATTAAAAACGCTAGTTATATCATCCAATTCATATAACCATCGCCTCAAGAATGTCAGAAAAGTTGTACAATTTTTACATTTTTGAATATATTCTGGCATATTATTAAAAAGTTTCGGGGCGACAAATAAATAAAATTTCATAAAAAAAGTCTTATTGGGCTTTGGGACAGGATGTTGCGCACCACGCCTAAGTCTCATTCTATCTGGGTCATGTACAAGTTCCATATTTCCACTCCGTTTGTAAAATATCTTTAGGACTTTGTATACATAAAGATGCTGCAGTGGAAGTATTTTTAAATATCTGAAAAGAGGCATAGAAGGAACCCTTTTAGATTTATGACAAATAAACCGAACACAACGTTTTTGAATACTCGAAATCTGTTTAAGATTAGAAATGTAAATACCTCCCCAACATGCCAAACCAAAGGTTAGTCTACTATG
>JAGFPH010007800.1:21061-55343 GCA_018207615.1 Philaenus spumarius | reverse complement strand
ACAAATAAAATGAAGATAGAAACGAGAAAATTAATTGCAAAATAGTTTATGTGCACATTTGTTGTAATGAATAAAGCTTTTAAAAAACCCATATCGGTTTTATTGTAATGCCATTTTAATCATTGACCTAATATCATCTGTGTGACTGGCATACTTTGGGGGAGATAAATTTGACCGCATTATGAATCTTATAGTCCCACTAATATTTTCATTTTCCGCTTACAGTTTACTTCCCTTGATATCCATATCCAATGAACCATCTTTGACTTACGATTGTTTATCAAACTACCGTAATGAATTAACGCGATTCTCTAGACTGGAAGATGTAACCACTAGGCATAAATTGGCTTGGAATCAGCTAGACTCCTTCCATCTAATTAGACAAAAGTTTAATTTACGTCGATTCACAGATGTCTGGCGTGAGCAAAAAAAGACATTATATTAATGTATTACATTACAATATATTATTTGACAGGCATTTAAATAAGGCTTTTCAATAGACTAAAACCACACTTTGCAACTCAACCTATCTCCATTTTTGTTGAAACTGGACTCTCGGCTAAGAGCATCTAGATAACATAAAATCTATGGTTTCTTATTGTTTAGTCCATTAATTGAATAGTGACTTAGTTCAAGATCACGACGCAGGTTTTTAACGCATCATATCTGGTTTTAGTATTTCATTTGTTCCGCAAATGTACATTTTAATTATATATTCTTAGGTAACATAAAATCTATATAATTAAGTACAAATTTGTTACTACAATTTAAAATAAATGGTACCAGGAACTGGCACATACTTTCTCACAAACATATTTAAATTATTAAACAGATTCACTGTGACTTCATAAATTGTAGGTGGGGTAGGAATGGCGATTTATTAAAGTAGGAGATTAACTAATAAATATTATTATTATTATTATTATTATTAATATTATTATTATTATTATCGAGAGAGAAAACTATTCGATCGATTCCTAACAAATTTGCACCAAACACGTCAATTAGACCTGTATAGATGCACGAGAAAAGGTTTTGAAAAATGTTGATAAACAACACTCTTTATGGTTAAAAAACCAACAAAAATCAGTTATTATTATATAAACGAGAATTTCTAGAAAGATGCGGTTTTTTGCCTATAGTAGGGTACATTAAAGGCTAAAAATAAGCCAAATTTTATCAAAATCGTTAGAGCCGTTTTTTATAACAAAATAATAACTGATTATTTGGGGTATTTTGCCAAAAGGAGCGTTTTTTTTTTAAATTTGTCAAAACCGTTTTTCGTGCATCTATACAGGCCTACTTGACATGTATGGTGCAAATTTGTTCGAAATCGATAGAATAGTTTTTGCTCTAGCTTTGTATACATACGCGTACATACAGACATTTTGTAAAAACCACTTTTTTGGACCCAGGGGGTCCCAAAACGGATATTTCCCCAAAAATCTCAACATCTACTTTTTTGCGATCACTATAGGCCTTCTTTGTCTATACTATAGTATAGTGAGAAAGTAAAAGTTAAACAATTTATTGAATGGTTATGACTCATCGAGATCAAGAGTGAGGGTGCAGTCAGTGTGCTGAAAAATCTAATAAGGTTTTGTTTATATATTTAATTTACCATAGTGTATTTTCACTTTTAGAGACAGATCTAATCTCTCGGTTCAAGTTTACATGTCGTCTTCGGGCACACGAACAAACTAAAACAGATTACCTCTAATTTTACCTTTAGCTATATTAATGTAAGAATGAAGACAGTGTAAATAGAATAGTTAAAGTGATTAAGCTGCTATTACATCCTTAAGGGGGCACTCCACCTTAAAAAAAAATTCTTTATTTTTAAAGCAAACCTAATTGTTTTATGTTTTATAATATGAGTGTTAGTTATTGTGACTTTTCCATAAGTTTTGGCCCCCCTCCCCCCTGGGGGGTTCATTTTTACGGATTTAACTAGCCTTCACTATGGCAGACATAACTCAAGTTGTATTTGAAATAGCCTCATAATCTTCTTTTTATTTTGAAGAGGGCATTCCATTCTACAACCTGTAGTATGGATATTGAATTATATAAAATATTTCTGTAAAAAATATGTTATTAAATTTTTTTATAAAAAATTTTAGTAAAATCTTTTTTTAATCATTTCTTAAAACCTTTATTATAGGAACTAATGTATATCCATACTACAGGTTGTACAATGAAATGCCCTCTTCAAAATAAAAAATAAAAATATGAGGCTATCTCAGATACAACTTGAGTTATGTCTGCCACAGTAAATGAAAACGTGAGAAACAAAACTTTCGGAAAACGGCCTAGAAAAAGACTCAGTTATTTGGAGATTATACATGTACGTGTTTCTTTTTAAATAAAATAAACTAATTATAAGCATATTATCTATACTTATTATACATCAAATTGTTCCGAAAATCACAGGAACAAAACTAGGTGAAAAAAATATTTTAATTTTTTGTCATTTTTATCAATATTAAGGTGGAGTGGAAAACTTAATGGAAAATTTAACAATTTGAAGCAATATTTAAAATGTTCTTTTTGCTAACAAAAAATATGCCAAGCACCGGTAGTGAACATTATTAGTTTTAATTGATGTCTGAATATAATATTGCTCGTGTTGGTGAGTTTTCGCGGAATATTTAATACAATAAAATTGTAATACAGGTTAGAGAGGACGTGGTTGAGATGGATTTGTTAAAATAAATAAAAATTGTCTGTAATATCGAAAATTAAAAATAGGACCACCAGACCAATTACAAATGTAAGTACTTATAGTAACAGTCGAGTGCCTTACTGCAATAGCATACGGTCAGCCTTCTCAAGGTCCATTGCGCTCGAGTGTTAGTGCATACATTTAACAATTAGCTCTAAGAAAGCTTAAAGTGTTCGGAAATGATTGTAACACTACTTATAAACAAAAGTATTAAACTCCTACACACGATTTAACCACAATTTATAATTATTACACAATTTACGTAATTATTTCTACGGTAAGGGAAGATTTTGGGAAGGCAGACTTTACAAACAAAGACTTAGTAGGACACTTTAAACCCACTGCGTCAATACGACATTGTTATAAAAACGGAAATCCCATTTCTTTTGGGTTGGTAAACCGAGACAGTGTTCATCCTAGCCTGATATGAAACAGCCAGTAAGCTCTAGTAATATCATTACACTGGATGACGGCAGGGAATAAAGATTTAGAGATAACACTTCCTAAAGAATATTTTCCCCTTTCTAATCACAGTGAGAAGCAAGTACTTCTTGTTATTGTTTTCTTCTGTCGCTGTAGTAATCTACTAATTAATTTAATACTTTTCATACACATACTGGTAAATAGCAAATGAAAGCAAATAAACATAAAAACACGATCTTAAGAAATCAATGGGTCAATGTAAAGTGGAGTTTGATCAACACACAATTTCTAAAATATTACTGCAGAACACAATATAATGTAACTTAATTAGACCCATAAATAAAAACTGAAACGCCTAACTGTTACTCAATTAAATCATAAATATGAATAGTAGGTATCTAAATACACACAACTCAACATTATTGTATTTATTTTAACCTATAAAACCAACGATAAACTATCCACTGCTTATACTACTTTATATATGATACACTTGATCACAGATGTAACTGTTTTATTCTGGCAAAAACCCTATGTGTATATATGCCCTAATTGACGCGTTGTCGAGACTAAAATGTAATTAGATAATTTTATTTGAGAGATAATAAAGGAGAAGGGTTTACAATAGCGATAAAAATCTAAATTTGCAGTAAATATTTTATTTTTGTACCAAATGTATATAAAAGCGAAATACCACTCACTCACTCACTCATCATGATTTCTCAAAAACTACCAAACGGATTGAAATGGAATTTGTTATGTAGCTTTCTCTAGGGCCATAGGTGCTCACTAAGAAAGGGTTTGAAAAAATTCGAAATTTTATGGGGGCTTGGCTGATCAAAGTTATTAAATCACGATTTCTTCAAAACTACCGAACGGATTGGAATGAGATTTGGTATGTAGCTTCCTCTAAAGCCATAAGTGTTCACTAAAAACGGGTTTTAAAAAATTGGAAATTTTAGGGGGGTTTGGGGGGTAAAAATTACTAAATCACGATCTATCCGAAATGACTGAACAGATTGGAATGAAATTTGATATGTAGCTTCCTCTAGGGCCATAGGCGCGCGCTAAGAAAGGGTTTAAAAAAACTCGAAATTTTAGGGGGGTTTGGGGGGATCAAAGTTAATTAATCACGATTTATTCAAAACTACCAAATGGATTGGAATGAAATTTGGTATGTAGCTTCCTCTAAGGCCATAGGTGCTCACTAAAAAAGGGTATGAAAAATTTCGAAATTTTAGGAGGGGTTTGGAGGGGATCAATGTTACTAAAATAATAATTTCAGATCTTTTATTTTTATGACAATAGTGATTTTATTATTTAAGATCTATATATATAAAAGCCAAATACCACTCACTGACTGAACACTTAAAAAGAATGCAATTACGGTAAAAAGACTGAAAATACCAACCACCACGGGCAACGCCGTACGGGTCAGCTAGTATTATTATATATACCAGTCAAACCTTAATGTATGTGTGTATGCGTGTCATCTAAATACACCTACTTAGTTTAACAAGAATATAGACAAAGTTTTTACATAAAATATATATTTTTTTTAAATCGCTTACCCTCTTTTCCCTATAATATATACAGAGTGTACAGAAAGTATTGTCTTAAAAAAATTTTTTAATAAACAAAGGTCCTGAAATGCTTAGTTTTCGAATCATAAGAAGTTTTATTTTTTTTTTACTACACCATTAATATCTTTGGAAATAGAAAAGTTTCTTACCTCAAATTTAATGATTGGTAACTGAAAAGTTTTAGGCACTAGCAATCACAGTTTTAATGTACGTTGATTACGAATAAGTCAGTTAGGACTTGTTATATACACAATAAGTATATAAAATGTATTTACAAGCTATTCGAAAGTAACTAAAATCTACGAGATGTGCAGTTTTCAATTTTATGTAAATTTTATGTTGTGTTTTTTTAGTTTTAGCATCTAGGAGTATTAAAATTTCCGTTCTTGTAAGTTGCTATCAGCATTAAAAGTGATAACGTTAAGTTAGTACGACAATATTACATGTCAACGTATAGAGACAATGAAATAATTAATGATTTGATTAATTATTGAACTAAAAAATGGGATGGTTATTTAGATTTTATTTTCTATACTTGATAAATGTATATATTTTAAGTGTACGTCTGTATTATGCTGAGCCAAAAATAAATTCTATTGGAGACTTTAGTTGATATAATTCAAAGAAATTCAAATTTGTAACAGCATTCATAAGAAGGACTAACTGATTCACAAAGAAGGAATGATTCCACTTTCCTCTCGTTTCTTACCTAATGTGTGGAAACTTGTTTGGTATTGGATGAACAAGAAACCAGTCAGGAGGTGTACGGTTGAAATTAAACACGGAATATAAAGTAATAACTTTGATCAAAGTTACAATAATAATATAGAAATAAACTTTCTACATACATATTTTGAAATTATTTTGGTATTTTATATATTATTAAGGTATGTATTTCTTGAATGTCCAACCAAATATATCATATTTCAATCTTCCATATAAAGTAATTGTTATTGTTTCTGTAAATTTTCTGTATGTTCCACATATAAGTGTATAAGGAAACATATAAGTGTAGTCAAATTAACTACTCGACGCCTTTATTTTAAACCTCATCCACCATAATGGCATTGCCATCTTGTTTTTGAATTTACATAATAATTTTAGAAAATTTCAAGTCAATCTGTTGTATAAGTAACTATAAACAAAAAAGATTTGTTTATATTATAGTTAAACAATAGAAGTGTTCAGTCTCAGATCATCAAGTTATAAAAAATTAAGTTGTAAATAATTTGGATGCAAACTTTTCATTAAATGTCTTAATAATGACACAACAATTAATTATTCCTTTGATAATGTATGATGAATTTGTATGTGATGGTTCAACTGATGCAGTTTGTTATATATAAGTTGGGGCCAAGGAGATGGGGTTGTCCCATTCCCAGGAGTATAGTAGAGTTGGGCCTAACAAACCCTTCAAGGACACTTTACTCAAGACCGTCCGTGGGGTTACGTCCAACTCTGCAAGGAAGGACGTGACCATAAACATGGTGATGAATCATGTCCTGCACGAGGTGGCCCTGCTAATACTGAACATGGCGGATCTAGACTGGGAGCTAAACTTCCACGGAAGGGACGGTTGTAGTGTACAGCCGCTGGGAGTAGTGACCCCACCAAGTCCCTAACTCAGAAATACACTCAATCACTTACACATACGCATGCATCCACACAAACCATGACAACATAGATATGTCACACAGCACAAAAACTGATCGGGCTGTTTCCATTTGCCTGAGCGAGCCTCTGCACTTTGTCGGTAACCAGAGGGTACAGTGGGAAAACCGGAAAGGCACACCGGGCTGCCAGGTAGTATAGGGGCCCGACTCAGCCTAACCAGCATGAGTTGGCTGCCCTATCAACTGGCGAAAATCTCGCCTCTGCTTTCACTGCCAGATGGTGACTGGATGGGACCATGCAGGCAGGGGCGGGGGCCCCGCCGAGGCCACTGGGACTGACAGGAGCAGGTTATAGGTGGTTGAGGGCGGATGGAGCAGTTTTGAGTGGTTGGAAATGCTGTTTACTCATACACACACAACATAACAAATGCAATACAATAAAAACCAATTAATAATGAAATGAATGACAAAAAGGAAAAAACTTTTAACGTGCCATTTGTTTCAGAGTCTCCCAGCTCATACGAAGAAAAAGAAGAATCTGGGGTAGCAGGTCTAACCCAGGACGAAGACACGCAGGGATCGTTGATGTCGATCGACTCGAGCAATTACGAGACGGCCCTGTTATATCCATCTTCAAACCCAAGCTCGCCACAGGGTCCGACAGTCTCTGTTGACAATCTGTGGCCGAAGGAGGGTGGAGAGGTGGAAGAGGTTCAGACACCTATGGAGGTTTCTTCAAAGGTGGAAAAAGGAAAAAAAAAGAGGAAGCCTACAAGCTGGGAGAGAAGGCAACGGAGGGAGGCACGGGCGGCTGAACAAGCTGCTGCTGCGGCCGGAAACGGGGTAGAGACCACCCCGGCGGTGCAGGGTGCCAGATCTCTTGTAGCGAACTCCCCTAGCTTCAAGTCAGACAGGAAACGGCCTAGATCGCCGGAACCTGGACCATCGGGTATCCAAAGTGTCGGTCTGATCTCCGAAGCGGAGAAAAAGGCGCGACCAGCGGGTACCACACCGGAGGATGTTACTCGTAAGAGAACAACCAAAGGTACGTACGCCAAGGTAACCACACCTGGAATCAGGGTGGCTATTGTACCGGAGGCCTATCCAGAGGATAAGCTCCTGGATGATGATAGTTTGAACGGGGTGAGGAGAGCCATCTTTGAGGCTATGTTTAGCATGCCAGAAGAGGAGGCGGTTCCAAAGTTCCGGGATAACTATTTATCTAAAGGAGCTGTCATCGGTATTTGTGCCGACCAACGCTCTGCAGATTGGCTGCAGAGTATTATCCCCGGTCGAGAGGTCGGGGGTAAGAAACTCAAAGTTATGAAGATGGAGGACCTTCTTCAGTACAAGAAGGTGGTAGCCTGGTTCCCTGGCCCACCTGTACCTACTGAGAGGGTCCTGCAGATGCTGGGAAGAAACGAAGGCCTAAATACAAAGGTCTGGAGGGTCTTCGAGCGCAAGGAGGACGGAATGAAGGGAGTCCGCCTTGTGCTCAGCATCGATTCTGTCAGTGCTAGAGTACTGGAGAACTCCTACAAATGGAAACCTTTTTACGGCTTCGCACAGGCAGCATTCACACCGCTGGGAGAGAAGCCTAGGAAGGAGGAAGAGAAAGAAGGAGGGAAGCAGTAGGAGGGGAGCAGGCAATGGTTGGTGGTCTTGTCGCTCCCGTTATAGGAACAGACCACCCCCTGGCTTCAGGGGACAAGAAGACCATCGCTGGACCCCACAAGAACAAAGAGGTGAGTGAAATTAGTTTTATTCAGGCTAATTTACAACATAGTTTAGCGGCCTCACGGCTGATTTCTCACTGTTTAGTTGAGACTAATGTACATGTTGCTCTCATACAGGAACCTTGGCTGTATGGAGGCAACATAAAAGGGTTAAACGTAACTGGTTATAGGTTGTATGGTGGTGGCGGGGAAGGAAGGCCAAGGGCGGCGGTCATGGTAAAAGGGTTAGAGTCATGGCCGGTGGCGGGTTTCCTTTCCGATGACCTAGTGGCAGTTAAAGTTAAGATTAAAATAGATGAAGTCATGAGGGAAGTAGTTGTTTGTTCGGCTTATTTTCCATATGATATAAATCATCATCCTCCATCAGAGGAGATGGAAAAACTAATATTAGAATGTAACAAGAAGGGCATTCCGGTGGTGGTGGGGTGCGACTCTAATTCACATCATGTGATATGGGGAAGTACCAACACCA
Organism: Philaenus spumarius; assembly: GCA_018207615.1. Lineage (NCBI taxonomy): Eukaryota > Metazoa > Arthropoda > Insecta > Hemiptera > Aphrophoridae > Philaenus > Philaenus spumarius. Next base: position 46,794 of record JAGFPH010007800.1, on the reverse strand, counting down.
ACGCTAGAGGGGAGGCCCTCCTCAATTACTTAAGTGGGACCAATCTTATGGTTCTAAATACCGGGAATGACCACACCTTCCAAAATAGACTAAGGAAGGAGGTCATTGACATAACGCTTTGCTCCTCCACACTTTTTGGAAGAGTGAATGGGTGGCAAGTTTCTACGGAACCAACACTCTCTGATCACAGGCGCATTCAGTTTAAACTGTGCGGGGCTGAGACAGAGAGCAGGCTTATAAGGAACCCAAGACAGACGGATTGGGATTCCTTTAAAGAAAGCCTGGAGACAAAGTTAAATGATGGTCCTATCCAGACCATTCGCAATCATGTAGATCTTGAGCTAACTGTAGGCCATCTACAGGAAGCTTTAACAAACTCTTATGAGAGGCATTGCTGTATGCTCAAAGCTCAACCCCAGGTTCGGGGACTGCGGTGGAACCAGACCCTGGAATCCCATCGTAGGCAGACTCGCCAAAGCTTTAACAAAGCCAAGCGGTCTGATAACCCTGAAAACTGGGAGGAGTTTAGGCAAAGGCAACGTAACTATAGACGAGAAGTTCGGAGGGCATCTAGATCCTCTTGGAGGACCTTTTGCAATGGCATTGAGACCATCTCCGAACTCTCAAGACTTCAAAAAGTACTCGTCAGAGACCCGGTAGGAAGACTCGGTCCCCTCAAGCTTCCATCAGGGGAAATGACGGAAACGGAAGAAGATACCCTGAGGTATCTATCAATAACACACTTCCCAGGATCCGCTGAAACTGTGACATTGCGGGAAGAAAACATCCCGGATGTGATAGGGAAGGCTGACTGGGAAATGGCAAAGAAGATAATAACTGGCAACAGGGTCAAATGGGCAATTAAGTCCTTTGACCCCTTTAAAAGTGCAGGACCAGATGGAATATTCCCAGCTCTTCTCCAGAGGGGCGGAGATAAGCTGGTGCCATGGCTAATAAAAGTATTCAGGGCATCTCTTGCTCTAGGACACATACCTAGGTCATGGAGATTAGCGAAGGTAGTTTACATCCCTAAACCAGGGAAAGGAACTTATAGCAATCCAAAAGACTTTCGACCTATTAGTTTAACATCATTCCTACTTAAAACGTTGGAAAGACTGATAGATAGATACATACGGGATGGAGCAGTGGCTGCAAATCCTTTTCATAAAAACCAACATGCATACATTGCAGGCAAATCTGTCGAAACAGCACTCCACCAACTGGTAGCCAGGGTGGAAAAGGTGCTGGAGCAGAAAGAACTTGCGATGGGAGTTTTTGTGGACATCGAAGGGGCGTTTAACAATACCTCCTTCAAATCCATGACAGACGCATTAATCAAGCGGGGGGTAGAACACACTATCACCCGCTGGATAAAAGTTTATCTCGAAAACAGAATGGCGATCTCACAATTAAACAGTAGTGAAATTAGAATTGAGGCTGCGCGTGGATGCCCCCAAGGGGGAGTTCTTTCACCTCTCTTATGGTCTATGGTAGTGGATGATCTGCTTGTGGGACTAAATGAGAGAGGAGTTTATACCCAAGGTTATGCGGACGACATATGCATTCTGGGAATAGGCAAATTCCCAGGGACTGTATCTGACATCGTCCAAAGCTCACTCAAATGGTTGGAACGCTGGTGTGAGAGAATGGGTCTGGCTGTAAACCCAGGGAAAACAGATCTCATTCTCTTTACTAGGAAACGTCGGACGGATGGTCTGTACATGCCCAGTCTACTGGGACAAAGACTTACATGCTCCGAAACAACTAAATACTTAGGCGTCACCCTAGACACAAAGCTGATCTGGAGTGAACACATAAGAAGAAAGGCAGCAAAAGCGTGTAACGCTTTCTGGGCATGCAGAAGAGCGATTGGAAGTTCATGGGGGCTTCGGCCCCAGATGATGAACAGGCTCTATGTTACTATAATAAGACCGTCTCTAACTTTTGCCTCTTTAGTCTGGTGGCCTGCTACCAGGAAGGAATGGGCAAAGAGAGAACTTAATAAAGTACAGCGGATGGCCTGCCTTGGAATCACGGGGGCCATGAGAACGACCCCCACAGCGGCCATGGAAATCCTGTTGGACCTCTCACCTCTGGACCTCATGGTACAGGGGGAGGCTAGCAAGGCCGCAATGAGATTGAACACAGGAGGGGGTTGGTCAACATCTCTTGCAAGAAATGGACACGGTGAGTGTCTGAACAAGATGCTGGAGTGGGATCCGATGCTGCAAGCCGGTACGGATTACATGACTCCTAAGTATAATTTCAATAGCAGATTAGAGGCTATTTTTCCGGATCGGGAAGAGTGGCTACGGAAACAAGTAGATCTTGGAAATGGACAAATCTGGTTCACGGACGGGTCTAAAACAGACAAAGGTACGGGAGCCGGAATGTACATGCACAAAGGACCGTACACCCAGGGAAGATACTCTGTGTCGCTGGGACTATACTCTACGGTCTTTCAAACGGAGGTATACGCAATGCTTGCATGCGTAAAACGAATACTGGAATCAGGAAGCATGAGCACAGATGTTGCGATATGTTCTGATAGTCAGGCGGCTATAAAGGCTATTATAGCTACAAAAACAACATCAAAACTGGTCTGGGAATGCCAATTACTGCTGGATAAGTTGTCAAGCAGTAGGCAGGTAAGACTTGTTTGGGTCCCTGGACATGAAGGAGTGGAAGGGAATGAAATAGCAGATAAACTGGCTAAGAGAAGAGCAGGAACTCCTCCGACGGGCCCAGAACCAATGATAGGAATATCAAGAGGCTATGGGAAAGAAAGTGTAAGAAAAAATGTTCAATTAGGACACTTGCGTAGATGGAGAGAGACGGTAAGAGGTCAGAGACAGGCACACGACTTCATTGAAGGCCTGGATGGACGCCTAAGCAGAACACTGCTGGGTCTTGGCAGGCCAGAAGTGAGGTTGTTGGTCGGTCTACTGACGGGACACAACTCTCTGAGGAGGCACCTCCACCTAATGGGGCTGGAGAACAACCCATTATGTCGAAGGTGTGGAGAGAAGGAGGAAACCTCATTCCACGTTCTATGCGAATGTGATGCTCTCGCATCAATGAGGCAGAAATATCTGGGACAAGGATACCCTGACACCAGTTATATACGAGAGGAAGGACCCAACGGACTTCTTCGGTTTGCAAAAAGGGCGGGTTTGATGTGAGCTACTGCCTGGACATGGGGCACAGAGGACCTCATGGTTTAGGTGCAGTGGGTCCCGGTGGTGGATCACATAAACCCTCTATATAATAATAAATAATAAAATATATATAAGTTCCTTGTCTTTTTATATTAATATATTTTTCAAGTTTGACCATTAAAAAAATTATTTAACTTTTCATCACCATTATCCATAGATAGTATTAGATTTGTAGATCACACTTTATACATTTATTTTTTACTCTACGGAAACCTCAAATAACAAATAAACAATAATTTTTAAAAGAAACCTTTTGATTTTACTTTTGCTCTCTATTTTACGCTGTTCGTAATAAAGTAATTGCCCTTGTTTCTACATAGTTGCCAAGGTAGTCAACTGTAAACTTGTTTGGATTCGATAACTTTCAGTCAAAGAGGAAAAAGGGAAATTTCCCGGCAAAGCGAAGTTGAAACACTGTTTGGTTTCCTTTAACTTAACATATCGAGGCATAACAGTTCACTGGGTTTACTTTCAATAACTGAGACTTTGTACCCTTTATAGCAAACAATATGTTTCCAATCAGTGGTTAGGAAAGTTGTTTTACATTGTGAATAGATATTAAATATGAATACATACATACACTTCAGTGCAGTAATTTAATATCAAAGAAAATATATATATTATTTACATTACACTAGGTAAACACATCTAAGAAAATAAATTTATTTGGAAGTGTTCTAAATTGTCTTCTTGATTTATCATTATTTTCTGGTTAGATTTTTGACTGCATAATTATTGCAAGAGATACATTCATTACTTGGCGTTTTTAAGCAAGATATTTCTAATATAAAAATAAGGTTCTCACTCTTGTTTGGTTCTGAGAGAGGGGTTTATTCCTTAAAAAAAAGGATATCTCATCTGAATTCTAAACATGAGCTTTGTTTAATATCAGCAATTAGTCCTTAAGTCGGAATAACTTATTTTTTTGCTACGGTGTTTTCACCTCTATTTGGTAAGGTTTGGCTGCAAAAGGGAACTCCAAATATCGTCTGTGTATATAATAAAAATACCACTCACTGACTCATCACGAAATCTCAAAAACCACCACACGGATTGGAATGAAATTTGGTATGTAGCTTCCTCTAAAGCTTCTCTCAACTGAAGTTGGTTTTTTGATGTCGCGCATGTATATAAAGGCTTACAATTAGTATTTCTTCTTTGATAAGTATATATCATTTGGTATTAAATTTTTCGTAAAGAAAAGGGGAAAAAAATTAAACATAAAACATAAAAAGTGAATTTTTTTCATTTTTAACCTACCTAGCCCCCTTAAAGGGCCCTAGGTGCTCACTAAGAAAGGATTTTTAAAAAAATTAAATTTTATGGGGGTTTGGAGGGGGTCGAAGTTACTACAAAAAACCACCGAACCTATTGGAATGAAATTTGGTATGTAGCTTCCTCTAGGGCACTAGGTGCTCGCTAAGATAGGTTTTCAAAAAAAAATTAGGTGGGTTCAGGGGGTCGAAGTTACTAAAAATCCCCATAAGAAATACATAGTGTAATATATTTATTGATAAATTTTTTTGTTAATATACATTTAACTTTGATTTGTCTATCCGTGCAAAGCCGAATGGGCAGCTAGTAAGAATATATTACAACAATTGCAGATAGTATAGCATAACATAAAATAATAATTCGCATTCGAATTGAATGTTGGTTCTATAAAATGTTGTCTGTGATCATTTTTACTTTCTCCCCCCTATACGTGGTATATTGGGTAAGTATTGTTTTCGTCCAAATTTTCGAATTTGAATTTTTAGTGGAATTATCTGTTTTGGTCCTACCTGAACCCCAAAAAATTGTTAGTGGAACTATCTGTTTTGGTGCTCCCTGAACAAAAAAAAGTGTCCGTGTGTCTATGTGTCTGTTTGGATGTGTACAGAGCTGGAAGCCATACCAACGGTCCGATTTTGATGACATTTGGTATGTAGGTGTAGTTCTGGAATATCTCCATGCGTTTTTTTTTTATCTGTGATTTTTAAGGGGTTTACCCCCAAAAATTGCCAAAAAACGAGAAAAATCTAAATTTCTCAAAAACGGCTCTAACGATTTTGAAAAAAATTGGCTTATTTGTAGCCCTTAATTTACCATACCATATGCAAAAACCCGCATCTTTCTTAAAATTCTCGTTTAGGAAATAATAATAATAATTATAATTTTGGGGGGTTTTTGGACAAAAAGAGGGTTGTTTTTCAAAAAGTTTCAAAACATTTGTTCGTTCATCTATACAGGCCTACTTGACAGGTTTGGTGCAAATTTGTTCGAAATCGATAGAATAGTTTTAATAATAATAATATTATTATTATAATAATATAATATGGATGTGTGTTGTATGCACTTGATATTTTCCATGGTATGTCCTACTTTTGCAATTCAAAATAACCACTTCCTATGCTACTCTTGGGAAGGTATATAGTTTGACCGTTATATATTTAACAACGCTTCTAATATTTAAAATTTTTAATAACCAACATGTGTCTGAGTTCTAAGCAGAAGCTTTGTTTAGTATCAGCAATTAATTCATTGTTAAGTCAGAATAACATATTGTATTGCTACGATGTATTATTCCACCTCCTAAACAAAAATAATTAATATATGTTTATTTGGTATGGTTTGATGTAAAAGGGACCTGGAAATATCATTAATAGACATATAAAACACATTGCTTAAGGTATAGCAAAACAAAACATAATAGTTTTCATACAAACTTAATGTTTGTATAAAAGGTTTATAGTAGATTTCCTATATACGTAATGATTATTAAGTAAAAGCAGGGCTTTGCGAAATCATTTTTAATCAATTTTATATTTTATGCATTTAATGAAAGGAAGTAAAACTTTACAACTTGTCTAGTATTTTTAATATTGTAACATGTTGATTTTTATTAAACATAAAATACTATTATTTCACCAATTGATACTCAATGCAAAGCAATAATTTTTAATGAATTGTCAAAAGATATCTCCCTTTAAACTTTGTTAATCTGGAACTAGCAACCAAGGCCGTAGCCACGAAAACTTTGCAGGGGGTGGGAGGCAGGTCAGGACCGGGGATTTGAATATAAACCCTTTTAACACGTTCACTGCTAAGGTCGCACATGTGACCTTGACACTGAACACTATGAGAAGCGGTCGACGGACAGTGCATTACACTCCAACCTCCGATTAGGATTATTTTTAATACACAATTCATGGCGTGCTTTACACGCCAACCCCCGTATTGGCAGTATTTTCAATAAGCAATGCATTGCGTGTTTTGTTAAAGTATTTTTGTTGAACATTCATAGTTTTCTTATTTTAATAGACCAGATCAAGCTCGCAAGAAAATAAGGCTGTACCCTGCTGCATTCATGTGTATTGTACGTTGTGCATGCAATGCACAATAATGTAAAATATGTTGCTTTATCCTCTGTTGTGTTGTCTATTTTATAATTTAATTTGCACTTTTTAAACCTAGTATTAATTTTTACTTCTAAATTTCGAGGTTTCGGGGGTGGTTTTGACCACACCTCCCCCCTCTGTCTACGGCCTTGCTAGGAAATAATTACTTCATATGTTCAACCAACTGTTTATTTGAAATAAACACATTTCCGACCAAAAAAGGTTTTATGTCCAATAATCTCGTTTAGAAATAAACAGCTGTTATTGTATTTTTTAAATAATGAATTTATAACAACTTTATACCCATAATTCGTGTGAAGTGGAATTCAAGAAACGAAAACTTTTATGTTTGCTAGTAATATTGTATATACCCTAAATATATTGATTGAAATATAGTTTTACTATGTTACACTAAATAAAACTTGGCTCTAAAACTAGACATAATTAAAGTTTTATAACAAGAATATTAAGTCAAAAAGCAAAAGACTAAAATAGAAAAATATTTATCAGATGTAGAATCGAGTTAGAAATACAATTTGATAGAGATAAGGTGAAAATAAACTATTTGTTTGCCAGAAGTTTGTGTTGAGGACTAAGAATGGGAAATAGTTTGGTTTAGTTTCTACAACCTTACAATGTTATTTTCTGCTACGTTTCAAAAAGTTGCCACCGAAGATTTAGAGAGGGATTTCGTAACTAAAAACGCCCTCCTATCTTCCCTAAGTTTAGGATATCATAAAAGTGGAACGGAGACATAGCGTGGTCGTAAATTGTGTGATATGTTTGTCTTTCTTAAGGAAACTGCAACACTGTTGGCTTTAAGACTATTTCTTAGTATTTCTCCTCAGAGTCATTACTTTTACACAATTATGATATTTTGTAGGAAGTTAACTGATGGCGGGGTACTTGTCCCTAAAGAAAATATTATACCTTCACTATAAGTATAAATTACAATAAGTAATTGTTATAAATATATATCACGAGCCCCACTGGGTATTAACCGTTGCCTTCCACATGGAGATGGTCTCGCAGGGGAAGTAAATTTTCTAGATAGTATGAGAAATTTATGAAAGGCCGTAGTGATAAGCGAGAGCTTCCTCACCACACTTCGATTTGTCGTTGACACTGTCGATAAACCTGCAAATCACGAACTATATATCACTTTTTAATTTGTACAGTGTCAAAGGTATACACATATTTATATGCCAAATACCACTCACTCAATGATTCACTTATCACGATTTCTCAAAAACTGCTGAACGGATTGGAACGAAATTTGGTATGTAGCTTCCCCTAGAGCCATAGGTGCTCGCTAAGAAAGGTTTTTTTAAAAATTCGAAATTTTAGGGGGGGTGTTTGGGGGTCAAAGTTTGTAAAAAAACCACCGAACGGATTGGAATGACATTTGGTATGCAGCTTCCTCTAGGACCCTAGGTGCTCACTAAGAAAGGTTTTCAAAAAAAATTAAATTTTAGAGGGGTTTGGGGGGATAAAAGTTTTAAAAAAAAAACACTGAATGGATTGGAATTAAATTTAGTATATAGCTTCCTCTAGGGCTCTAGGTGCTCGCTGAGAAAGGTTTTTTAAAACATTGTAATTTTAGAGTTATCAAAGTTACTAAAAATCCCCTTTATGAAATACATAGTGTAATATATTTATTGATATATTTTGTTGTTGTTAATATACATTTAACTTTGATTTGTCTACCCGTGAAAAGCCGGATCGGGCAGCTAGTGTATTTTAAATTTTACTGTTCATGGATACAGATCTAGCAATTCATATTACAGTTACTTACGTTTTGTATACTGTTTTTTAAAAAGTGTAAGTTATGTTTGAGAAATTTTATTCGACAGCATGCAATTCAATTGAGTACAACACTAATGCCCAAACAAATAAATAGATTATTTTATCATTAAACTATTTCATAGTCTTCTGCCAGTGGATTGCTAGTTTCTCTAATCAATCAAGAAAACTAGATTACGTTTAGATGAAAGTCTCTGTCTCAAATTAGCGCTTCTGATTACTTCCTATCTTAGATTATTTATAATTTTCGCTCCAATTATTCTCTATTCTACATTAACAAGAACTAATCTTACTATTTTACAGCTTATTTTACAGGTTATTATTTCAGCTCTAACAGTATATTATTTTCAGCGATGACTTCATTGAAACCATGAGAAACTGTAAGATTATTTAATGATATAAAGCGGAGAATACAAAACCCAATCAATCGTCACGGAACTAGTTCTTCCATTGAAATATCTGTAGAAAAATGTACCGGCTATTGAATTTAAAACATCAAATAATGCCTGAAATTATACAAATTGAAAAATTTAAATACAAATTAAGTTTGAACCAAAGTTTAACGTTTGTATATTATTTGAAAAAATTACGTAATCGATGCAACATTTATTTTGTTAATAATTCACGCACAGTACAGAAACTATTATTCCAATTTTTGTATGTAATGTTTAAATTAGGTGATCTGACTTTAATGTCATGACTTTCCAATACATTTTCCAGTAACTCTTGCCAATTACAAAGGCCTTAAATTGTCTGTAATAGCTTTGTTACTTGGTTTACTTTCAGGCTTTTAGTTACTGCACGGGTGCAGGGGTCTTCGTTTAAACATGACGATATTGCAAATGTTGATATTATTTTTGTTGACAACAGTTTAAATACAATGAAAGTTAAGATAAATTAAATACTTAAAATCCTATATTTGTGGTACATAATTATGTACAAATTGTGTTAGGATTTTAAAACTTGAATAATTATGCCTAGGCTACTAAAAACAGGCCTTTTTGAGTAGAAATAAAATATCAGATTTGTTTACAATTAATTAATTAAAGTTCTGTTAGTGAATTAAATATTTTCGCTTACATTTCTTAAAATTTAAATAAAGGTTAAACATGAAATAACCACGATTAAATTTCAACCTATTTAGTACCTATATTAACTATACTATATTTCTAAAGTACTATAAATATCAAGTCTATTTTGATGTAATTGCATAACATTTTTTAAATAGTTGCATTTTGAAGCAACGTGTTTGTAAAAACATGTACAACCATATAAAATGTTATGTAAAATGAGTATAAAGGTAATTTGTAATAAGAAAGAACACATTATTTATAGTCAAAATAAACACATAACTAAATGCCTAACTGATCTATCGTATTAAAAATATATAAAAAAATACGTATTAAAATATTATTTATTTTCTAAACCTTTGTGACAATGATTCTTTATAACATTAGTATTTCTTTTGGGAAAATAATATCCAATATAAATTTATTTTTCCTTCGTGCAATTCGATTTAAAAAAGCCTTACAAAACGTAAAACTCGGGTTTTTGTCTGAACATTTTAAATGGTTAGCGATATGACCAAAGTTTAAATACAACCTGAAAATGTTCTGCTCTGATAGCCCTTTGATTTGTCATCCAACTTGGCCTACAATTTTCACAACTCAATTTCATAATGTTTAAAATGTTGGTAAACCTGAGAAAAAGTTCCCAAACTGGACATTGTTTAAAGGATCTTTGATTATCATGTCAAAGATTGCGACAGCAGTGTTGTTAATGTGTCTATTGAATAATAATCAAACTGTATTACTTACATCAAGCTTGATAAAGTTGAAAACTTAACTTTAATCAATACAAATACAAGTTTTCTTCTAAAACTCGCCCTAATGAATCCTATTGTATATAGTTTCTTGCCCGACCAACCAAAGCCATTCAACGCTAGCAAAAGATACAATGGATTACTGTTCTGTATTCACTCTGTGTACCAAGACCGTAACTTTCTCAGCTTAATGATTGATATTGTACTGAAATGGATTCCAAGCAATTGCAAATAAGAAATTATTTAGATGTAACAAAATAATAATTAAATCAAATAAAATTTTAATAATTTTGTCCTTTGTTACATTAGTATCACCTTCGTTATGTCAAGTATTTTGGCATTTTTAGGTTTAATACAAGACCCAGTTTTCACATTCACTTGTCAACTCAACATCTCTCACAATCCCTCTGTATTTGTCGCTATAATCATTAGAACATTTTAATATTGTTAAATAACAGCCATTGACTCTCGGCCACTAAATTTCCAATCAAGTTTTTGAAAAATTAGTTGTTCTATAATTAACAGTTAAAATGTATCGGTGAAAGTGGACACCCTTGCTTTGCCCCTCGTTCTATTTTCAATCTTCTTTATTTCCATCTGTTTGGTGTACTTGATTTTTCTCAGAAATTTCCTAATAATATTAACGTAAAATTCTTTAACTGCCGCATCGTTGTCATCCCAAACTTTCATGTTCAAAGCATTCAAAGTCCTTGTAAAAATCCATAAATACCAAATAAATGGGGGTATGTTACATTCTAAAAACATTCTATATTCTGGTTTGCAGCTTGAAGATGGTCAACTTTAGAAAACCCAGGTCTAAAACTATATTGATCTGTGGGATATAACTGTTAAACACAGTCTATCTTTATATTCTTCAAGATATCCGTCAACAATTTACTCGTATATATCACTGAAAACAATTGTATAGGTCTATTGTTATTAAAATCTGACCTCGGACCCTTTCTGATTATTAGATCTCATTTTATATACCTAATAATATAGCGGACTTATATTTGTTGCCTATATTCAGCTGAGCTAAAAACTTAAAAAATTTGTTTTTGAATAGTAAAGCAAAAATCTATTATTTTGAATATTTGAGGCAGATCAAACTTAAAAAACATTACATTTATAAAAGAATCCATTAAATGAAATAACGGAGCTAGAGCGGAACGAATGTTTCCACTTTTCACACGATGATTATCTGAGAAGTATAAACTTGTTTGCTATTGGTTGAATAAGAAACCATTCAGGTGTGCGGTGACCTTAATCACTGAATGTGAAGTAATATCTTCTTTAAAATAATGTATTTCAAAATTCCAATAAATAACGTTCTAGATGTTTAATAATTGTTGTTTTTCATATATATGTAGTAATAAATATACTGTCATGAATTTTAGAAGTATATCAGTTTTTAGAACATCATAATATAAGGTCATCTTTAAGTTTTGTTTATGCCATCTACCCATTTGATGTAATTTTATGTAACGAACTTGGGCCAAAATGAGAATTTTCTTGATATTTTTATACTGTATAAGCAGAAATTGAGAAATTGGTAGCTGTAAATCAATGAACTATTCCTCAAACTACCATTTTCATTTTGACAACATTAAGTAGGTTATACTGATCTTAAAGTCCTAAGTAAAACAAAATTCACTTTTAGTTTATTTTTTATTTATAAAATATGCATTGTAATTGAGGCAACTGGGCACTACTTTATTGTATGTACATTTCAAGTATAGAGATGTTACTTAATTATAAATAAGTTTGCAATTTTGAAGTATTTTAGTATACAATTTAAATAGTTTAAATATTTTAATATATTGTACTTTGCACGGGTGGACAAATCAAAGTTAAATGTATATTAACAAAAAACTATATGAATACGTATATTACACTATGTATTTCTTATGGGGATTTTTAGTAACTTTGACCCCCAAAACCACCCCTAAAGTTACGAATTTTTTTAAAACCTTTCTTAGCGAGCACTTAGGGCCCTAGAGAAAGCTACATACCAAATTTCATTGCAATCCGTTCAGTAGTTTTTGAGAAATCGTGATGAGTGATGAGTGAGTCAGTGAGTGGGTTTTATTTGGATTTTATACATAATATACATATATTAAATTTTTACTATGATAATCTATGGAGGGTAACGAAAATTTTATCACAGTGTGCGTACTGAGTTTTTAAAGTTTTACTAAAACCTAAAGTAGCTAAAAAACCATTGTTGTACAACCATCCTTTTGCTTTTACAGTGTTCTTTTTTTAATAAAACTAAAAGATAGATCTACGCAAATGTAGTGGACCTATATACAACCTTATTTTCGAGCAAATACTTTCTACCAAAATAAAATAAATTCGCCCTTAAGTTATTGAAAACTGCTTGGTTTTCTTTATCCCACCATTTAGAGGAATAATATTTCGTTGAATTTAGTTTGAATAATATTTGAGAATTTGTTCCCTTTATACTTAGAGTATGGTTGAGTTGTTTTAAATAGGAAAATACGCCTCATTATGGTAATTGTAAATCAAGGATACTGAGACTTAATACTCTAAGTGAATACATTTAAGAAAGACAAGACGCTTTTAATGACTGTTTCTTCGATTGGTGGTTCTTATAATTCTTTATTTGTTTTTATCGTTATATACTTTTGCAATATTCATAAATGACATTCATATTAGCACAGTTAATTTTACGGATTTTACAAAATAATGCAAAACTATTACAAAATCGAATTTAGTGAAAACCTCAGAAGGAACAATTCACAGAAAGTCTATAAACATAATTAAATATTGCTAATAAGGCTAGGTGTGACCTTTAAAAAATCAACTCCTATAAAAGCGAGTGTTCGTCCATACGCACATACTACATACGTAATGTTTAAGCACGCAATGCTTTGTGTATTGAAAATACTCTCCCAAAATACGGAATGACGTGCAAAGCACGCAATACTTTGTGTGTTGGAAATACTCTCAATAGGCGGAATGGCGAGCGAAGCACGCAATGCTTTGTCTATTGAAGATACTCTAAATAGGCGGAATGACGTGCGAAGCACTTTGCAGCTATTCAGCATCGTCGTGAATAGACCTATTTGAAAAACTGTTGGTTGAAACCCTAAAACATAGGCCTATAAACTTAATTTTGAAAATTTGCTCAACTCACGTCAGCGGTACAGCTGCGTGGTCGAATTATTTTGAATATAATTTTACCTTATTCAACACAAGTTCTCCATTTCTAACAAAAAGTAAAGTGATAAAATGTTATGGCAGCACATGAGGGTACTTTTATATCTGAACTCTGTAATAAACTTGTTATATTGACGATGCGCTTCAACGACCTTTAGCACCATCTTCTACTTGGTAGTGTTACTCCACTATAATATATCAAAACAAACAACCAAAAATATTGTTAAGGTTATACAATTTATTAAATACGACATTCTTTTAATTGGCTTAGATAGTCGTATAAATAGTTGTTTGAAAAAAATAAGAATGGCAGTTGTGCAAAGATGAATATCGAACTAAACACTGTATACACTTTCTTAATAATTTGTAACTTTAAAATAAAATTACTCAACTTTTTAGACTTCATACAATTTTATATTTTTGAGTTAGTTTTAAAATGAATAGTAATAAAATTTGACATATTTCAAAGTTAAAAATAATTAAATATTTATTACTTTTTCAGCCAATACCAACATTTGATCAGTAACGAAATTTCAGCAATAGATTTTGTAAACAAAAATTGACGGAAGAAATACTTAGGCTACTTTGTCTGAATTTTATGTACCATCAACATTAAAATCAAACAAGAACATGTTCTTAAAAAATCAACAAAAACTTTTTTTTTAATAACAAGAACATCTTGTTTGACAGTCAACAAGAAAATAAAACAAGAAAATCTTGTTCAACAAACAACGAGAACAAGTGATTCAAATAAGAACACCTTGTTTATCAGACGACAAAAATAAGAACAACGAACACAAAAAAAGAACAAGAAAATCAAACAAGAACATCTAGTTCAACAAACAACAAAAACAAGAAAATCAAACAAGAACATCTTGTTCAACAAACAACAAGAACAAGAATATTAAACAAGAACATTAGTACAACAAACAACAAGAACAAGAATATCAAACAAGAACATCTAGTACGACAAACAACAAAAAGTCAAACAAGAACATCTAGTTCAACAACTAATAATAAAATCAAATAAGAACATTTTGTTCAACAAACAGCAAGAACAAGAAAATCTTTGAATATTCCCCGAACAATTTTCAAACAGAATAAATAACCTTTGGTTAAACTAAATGTGTTAATTTGATTTATTGGGCAATATTTTAATAAGCTACAAGTGTGTAGTATAAATTTTATTTCAATATTTTTTTGTAAATTAAATACAATTATTTATTAAAAAAATAGTAACATTCTCGTAACATTTATTAACATTAAGTTAATTTAAAAGTCGATATTTAAGTCATCACAAACTTGTTTAATAAAATATGTTTCTAGTTAAATAGATGAAAACGAAGTTTGTTTTGTAAATAAAAATAGTTATTTGATAAGAGTAATTGTTTAGTTTTAGTAGAAAACAAAGTTATAATGTATAAAATGTAAAATATCTACTTCGACAATTTCAAAATAAAATGAGAATACTCAAAAACGTTTATTCATAACAATATTTCAACATATGCAGACGTCTTAAAGATTTAAATAAATTAAATAATAGAATCTGCAAACAATGATAGAATGAGAGCAATAACTAGGTCGGCTTCTAACACACATATTGACTAACCACTAGTTCAGATGGTTCATTTAAAAACCAGCAAAGATATTCGTCACATCACTAAACATCGCTAATAACTCACCAAATACTACATTGGAGCTTTATTACTTCAATATACCTAGGACACCATAAAAATGTTTAGGCCAAAACACTGCTTGCTTACATTGGCTGATAGCATTAAATCTATACGACCTTTTCAACCTGTAGTCTTCAAAAGAGATGAAGAAAACAATTGTTCCGCCTGACTGTATTCTTATTCAGCCAAAAGTAAACACATTTCCACACATTAAATCGCAGCGAAGTAAATTGGAATCATTCCCTCCTTGGAGGTACGATATTGCAAATTTTGACTTCTATTATAAAGTGAATTTATTACGTTCTTTGTGTTAAGATGTATTTAATTTCAGGAATTCTGGGAATGATAGGCACCAAGGTATTTTTCCTTAAACAAATCCTTATTGTAATTTTATTGGCTTTAAAATACAATTGAGAAAGGTTAAAATCTGCTAAAGTCAGCATGTGCGTTTTAAATAGTGTTAAAGTCAAATAATATAAGTAATATTCATAACAAATCAACTACAGTATATACACCGGGGCCATTTTTAACTGGGCCACCATTGGGATCTCCAAAAGTACAAGATTTACAGCAAACTTTAAATGGGAGACTTCACCTACTTTTTAGTGGCCATAAAAAATATGAATTTGAAATTTCGAATATATGCCGCCATTTTCCAATATGGCGGCCGACTTTCGAATTGCTTATGGAAATAGTTATTTTTTAGTTATAATTTGACTATTGTAGCTCGTGCATCTCTGAAGATGGCGACTTTGTCGTTGAAACGCGTTTGAGTTAATAAACGTATTATTTGTGAGATTTTGCGAACTAAGTTTATTCTATCACATATATCTTCTCACAAGTCAAGCTCAATATTTATTTATTTATATTTTTGTGTTTCGTTTAGGTTTTACTAAACACAAACAATGCAATTTGAAGACTTTTTTATTCCTGATTTTTTTTTATAAACTTAACCGTTAGCCTTTAAAAGCGCTGTAAGTCTCAGAAACTCTTATTTCAACAATTATTAAAGAGGCTTGTTTTACCTTTTGCAAACAACAAAATTTAAATGTAAGTGCAATATTTTTTGCAATGGAATGTTAAAAAGCTGTTTTAATTTAACAAATATTAATTTTATACAAAAAACGTACTTAAATTATTTTTGAAAATTCGCTAAGGCAACTACTGTGTGTTTTTTTTTCTCCACTTAAGTCCTTTCCCCCCACCCCCTGGCCCATCGCGCCAGGGCAAGGCCAAGTGCCAGGATTCAAGCAGATATCTAAAGTAGCAGATCTGTAGTTCTAGCTAAAGAAAATACGAGTTTCATGACCATAAAACTCAAATGTGGTCCATGTTTGTAGTTTATTGGTGGTTAACAATTTTTCTGTGGTTACCATATATTTTGAGTAGACACGTGTAGGGTACCGAACGTTGGTGGCGATGGTATTAATAGTTTTGTAGCAACAGCGTTACGCTAACCACAATACCCTGAGGAATATCATTCTCTAAATATATTCTACTACTCTTGTCGAAACTAACTGTATTTTAAACGTAGATTTATCTAAATATATAAAATCCAAATACCACTCACTCACTGACTCATCACGAAATCTCAAAAACTAAAGAACGGATTGCAATGAAATTTGGAAAGTAGCTTCCTCTAGCGCCCTAGGTGCTCGCTAAGAAAGGTTTTCAATAAATTTGTAATTTTAGGGTTGGTTTGGGGGGGGGGGGTCAAAGTTACAAAAAATCCCCATAAGAAATACATAGTGTAATATATTTATTGTTATATTTTTTTGTTAATATACATTTAAGTTTAATTTGTCTATCCGTGCAAAGCCGGATCGGGCAGCTAGTTAAATAATATAAAAGAAGGAAATCTCAGATCCTTAATAAACTCTTTTTTCATTTGATTTTCAAATATAAATGATTTGACTCCACTTCATTGGTCCGGCATTCAAAATTTTGAAGTATTTAAGTAATTGGGCGAAAACCTCGAGTAAAGTTCCGTTTTGTATAACTTGTTTTGTTCATGCTAGAACAAATCGCGTTTGTATAAATGTTTTAATAATTCCTTAAGATTGATTTACAAGCAATACCAGTAAATCCAACCTAAAAGGCTTTTTATTAAAATTATTTTAATACAATGTCTACAAACCACATTAACATAGAAATACTCGTATATGTTGAACCAAAAACAAAAAGCCTACCAACACTTAAAGTAAAAATATAACATGATTTTATAATTAAGGTACTGAAATTATCATACATAAAGATATTCATTGTATTTTGAGTTCAAGAATAAAAGTAAAATTTAATTTAAAACAAGTTTAATTATGTACGTTAAATAAAGAACAATTAACTGTTAATTAATAACTACTATTAATGTGGCATCGATATTACTTCTTTTTTTAAAGAATATTTTCATTATCACTTTTACAACCATATCAACTCAAATTTTAAATTATTTCCTTTACTGCCGTTATTTATAATGCAGTTTTTAATGTTGGTAATTAAATGCAACAATTGAAAGTTTATAATAATTAGAGTATAAACACAAAACAACAACCATACTTACAAATTTATATATTTTTCTTATTAAAATAGTTTATTGACATATACATAGGCAAATGTAAAGTTGAACTTCTCAGCACCATCCATGGGAAAACCCTAAATATTAACCTATTTTCTAAGGCTTTTGTTAAATTTTCTATATTCCACCATTATAAGAATATTATACAAAATGTAACTGTTTATTAAATGCACTCAATCTGTCTATTTGTTCTGCGGAAGTCTGTAATTGACTTTAGTTACTCATATTGATTCTAAGTAGTATTAAATTAAAATGTATTACTTAAAAAACATTACGTTTATGTAGATTTTTTTAGGACTAAACATCTTTAACAGAATATAATTATTGATAAATGGGGAAAATACTGAACATTTTCATTTCATCAGCCGAAATTGTAGCCCCTACTTTTAACCTCTTATATTCATAAATTATTTTAAATGCATTAGGCTCAACTCTACTGTGTCTTTTTGCTCATTTTGGAAACGTTTTCTACACATTTAATCCTCCCTTTAATAATTCTACTAAGCAAAGGCTATATTTGTAATTTTGAAAATTGTTGCTTCGAGTTGTTAAAAGGTAGACGAATAAAGGTGTAGATGAGATCTAATATACTTAAAACTAATAATATTTTTGTGTTGAATAAAATAGTGAAATTATAATACATTCTATTCCTTTTAAATTCACTTAATATAATACATTAGCACTTTATATTACGTAATACAATATCGTAATATAATACATTAATGTAAGTTAAAATACAAAGTAAAATTGTTTTTTTTATTTGAATTTATTCAGAAATTGTGAAAAGTAGTGGTTTAGACCTGAGTTGAACGGTACAAAATAATCCCGCTAATATAGTGTCTTTTCCTCTAATTCAACTTTCTATTCCACTTCTCGTTCTAGTTTAAAAAAAATCTTAATCAACAAACCTGGTTTGCTTGAAAACTATTGAACCACACTTTGTTTTTTCAATTAAAATTTAAATGTACGTTTAACAAAACCTAGAAATTATTTTTCCCACGGAAATAAAAGTTAAATTTTTTAGTTTACACCCGAGAGTGGTGTCTTTAAGATATTCGCAAGAAAAATAAACTTCTATATTTTACTTTATTTTATTCGGATTTTGGTTTATTATAAATTTACAAATATTTTTTTGTTGTGTTTAACGTCCTGCTGTTTTGCACTTAAGGCTAATGAAGACGGGACCTACAGTTTTACGTGGAATCCGAACCACAGCCAACGATGTCTGTTAAGAAACCATTAGAAAATTATTCGGGGTCAATGGGAATTGAACCCGGGACTTTTCCATTGATGGTTGCCATGACGATTGATAAAGCATTGACGCATTAACAACCACGGCCATCGTGGCACAAATCTACAAATGACTGAGCATTACTAGTTCAGGAAATTTTAACTATTAATATACCGTTCACAGGGAGATAAAAAGACCTTACGGCATTACAATCACAGAATGTCTGCTTTATTATAACAGACATACTGTACTACTAAAACATCAGCTGAGCCTTGCGGGTTTCTCAAGGCAGTTGACTAAGCCGTCAAATGAAAAAATGGAAATGCTCTACAAAATTTCCAGATAGACACGAGAAGGAAGCGCAAAAAATACGTTGGTTAAAACCGTAGTATTAAAAATCCAATTTCAACAGTGCTCCAAATATTATAGGACTTTATCGCTCACCTTCATAAAACTCGATTCTAGTTCAATAAGTTTCCAGTTAGCTCGTCCATTTACATACTTGTCATCCACGTTGTATTTACTAAACTCCATGCACTAAAATCCTCCTTATTAATACTATTCATTAAATCTTTTTGCAGAATCATGTAGGATCTATTCATAACTATTGGATCTATTCTCTTGGATCTCTTCATAATCATACTATATATTATATTCAAAACACATGGCTTATTTTTTAACAGATTTATTAACTTAATTGAACACGTAAATTTATTTACGTATCTGCCCCAAACTATAGCGATATTAAATCTTGCATACACATAGCTAATGTGGACGTAATCTATTTAAAATACTAAATACAAATGCATATTTACGTAATATTATTTAATTTCAAATTCTTGTAGTGTTTGTTTAGATTTAAAATTTTTATCACATTTCTCATACGGAATCAACTTTAAATACTACAATAAAATACATTTACGCTTGTTTCATCAAGCTCAAATTGGATAGTAAATAGGTTTTATTGGTACTACATAAAACAAATGTTTATTGAAATATTAAGGCGAAAATCACAAAAGTACAATTTATTGATTTTAAGTTATAGTCATTGTTAAATAAGCATGCAAGTATAGCAAGACGTAAATTTAAGTTTAGTATTTGAACATTTTCTTGAAATTAATTGGGAAAATATTAGGCCACATTGCCGCCATTTAAAGCCAATAGGATTATCATCGGGAAATATACTAAGTGCATTTTAAAAGTGCAACTACTGTCAATTTGAAACCAAAATTACTGACCATTAAATTTAATATTTGTCATTCTTAAATTTGTTGAATTATTTATTCAAATACTTCTTAAAATTTTAGAATTAAATAAATAAGAAATATTTTTCAAATCATGAATCTATAAGTAAACATTTTTCCCAATGAAGATCCTTTTTGTTTTGGTTGTGTTTATCGTTATGTATCCATTACTAATCCAAATATAATTTTTTTTCAAAGAATTTCTTAACATATTTCTGAAACAGATTTATTGAATGGTGTTAACACATTTGATTCCTAAATTATAATTAAAAATACATAAATATTGCTTTAACAATTATCTTATTGTTTAATTTATTAAAATTATCTAAATTAACTAAATAAAAGTATATACAAAAGATTATACTATCTATGATGACACATCAACTGTACCAATTAAAATTAATAATATCTCCTGTAAAATATATTGAACTTGACATGAATGTGATAAGATACATTTAATAGAATAAAATTTGAACACATAATCTCACAACTAATACGTGCAATAACTCAACAGAAGTATTCGTTTATGTAACGTTGTATTTGTTAGATTCTGTTTATTCTATCAACGATAACACTTGTTTGATAAGACGTTTTCAATGCATACTTTGCCAATATTATAAAAGTTTAACTGTAATCAGCTTAGAAACTCTTTCCGTTATGCAGACAGATTGAAAGTAGTTTTACCAGGTGTATTACATTTTGAAAGGAAATGAAATACGTGCTTACAGTGGGTGACTTAAACTTCCTTAACCGTAGTCATTAATAATGGAACACGTGACTGTAAGTATAACCACGTTTCGTGGTTAGAAATACTTAAAGATTAGATTTGAATGATTTATTATAAACAGTTTTATACAAAATCACTTTACTTTAAATAATAAACAAACTGCTGAACAATTTAAATCTATGCTCCAGAATGTACAGAATTGTGGTAAATATGTCTAAGTAACATCCTTTATTACAGGAACAATGGTGGACAAATCTGTTTTATTTTATAGTTTTAAAAAACTTTCACATTTAGTTTGTAATGTGCAATTAATACACAATTTACGCCATTCATTATATTAATTATTAAATCAAAACTATCTTCCATTAGAAATGAGAAGTTTGTTATTGAAATTAACTTCATTTAAACTTTTTAATTACTCATTTTATATACAGTCTCTTGGAAATAAAATACTAAAAGCGATATACAGTTTAACTCTTTATGTTACAACAATATTGTTTTACTTTGTAAATTTACATTTTAATTACTTGTATTTAGCTTATTTCTTATACCAAATTTTAAAACAAATCTTTGATACCAAGCTAAGGGAAATTGTCCGTAACTAAACATTAAGATAGAAAACGGTAAAAATCAATACAATATACTACAAGTTTCTTACTCGCAAAATTTATTGCAATATTAACGGCGTGGTATACTTCTTAAATATTTATTCAGTTAAGAATGTTTATGTTGTAAGTGATCTCCCGGATCTTTATGTTTGTGCTTTGTCTTAATAATGCAAAGTGTTTACAGTCAACTATTTTAAAGATATTAAATTTAAGGTAATTGTGCATATTTAACTTTTAAAAAGTATGTTTTAAAATTATAATAACTATGCGGATATCATTAAGTATGAATCGTGTATTATGATTATTTATTTGTTTTATATCTTTTTGCAATACATCAATGCAGGACAACCGCAGTCTCATACCAAATGACGAGTTAGATAACATGAGCTCGACAGAATAAACATTGAACCAAAAATCTCACAACTAATAAGTTTATTAACTCAAACGCGTATCAACAACAAAGTCGCCATCTTCAGTGATGCACGAGCTACAATAGTCAAACTGTAACTCGTTTATAGTAAATAAATGTTTATGTATAAATAAATGTTACTAGAATAAAATAAAAAATAAAAACACCATAAACAGTTTTAGTAAAAAAATAAGAATATATTCAATTTAATACCTTTTTAAAGAGACTGGTTTAGATAATTGTAAAGCATTTGACATAAATTAAAATGTTCATTGCTTATTTAAAATGGAAATGCTTATTGGACTTAAACATTAATAAACATTTATTTAGTAACTGAATAAGTTTCTTTTACAATAAGAATCCATCATTCAAAAACAAACTTTTAAACACTGACAATAATTTTGTGGAATGATTTCCTTTGATCATGTTAAACTTAGAAGCTACATAATTCTGAACACTGCGTTTCAATTTATGTTCTATACATACAAATATTTCAAGATTTCACCCTATTACATCTATGTTTGGTTGACTGATTAATCAATTTTGGATTTTAATCAAGCTCTAATCACCCCAACTCACATAAAATGGCCGCTTTTTACTCCATGGTACACAGAACTTTAAATACACCACTGAACACAGAGAACTACGACATTGAATTTAACATTATTAAATTCATTGCGCAGGAAAATGGTCACAGTATAGATATCATCGATAAATTACACCAAAAGCTTAAAAGCAGGTCGGACGTGATTATAAAACCTATCGACAAGAAGTATGTATCATTAGAATACAACAAACTTGCTATAACAATAGCCAACAGCACCTTTAGTAAACAAGGTTATACTGTAGCATTCAAATCTAACAACAGTCTCAAAAAACAATTCTCGGTTAATAATACAAACGTTTCCAGCTTTAGACAAGACTGGCGTTTACAAACTTAAGTGTGGCGAATGCGAATCATTTTACATAGGCCAAATAGGACACAGCTATGCGAAAAGATATAAAGAGCATATAAAATCCCTCAATAAAAATATCCGACGAACTCCCTATACGCCGACCACATAGTTAATACTGACCACAAATACAGTGACATCAATAGCCTGGAAATTGTACACACTTGTAGAAAAGGTAAACATATAGACAGATTAGAAGAAATAGAAATTTATAACAGCTTACGAAAAGAACCTACCAAAATTTTAAATTCCCAACTAAATTTTACAGCAAACCCTATCTATGAAGAAATAATCAAGTCGGCTGTATGGAATTAGTCGTTATCGGGATAACCTGTTTATAAACTGTTTATTCGCAGTTGGCAACCCTGATAATCACCTTTGAAAACATTCTAAATAATTGATTGTAATGTATTCCGTTGGCCAACAAGTTGTAAATATGTCGGACGTTTTGTGTATTTCTGTGTGCTGTTTTATTTTTGACGACGTCCCAATGGACGTAGAATTATCGTGTCTGAACTGCGTTTTTTTTTTTGTTATTTTAATGTGTTTCGCGTTCGGTGGTTTGAAAATGTGATTAATCGTGAAACAGCTGTAACACGATTCTTAAAGGAAGAAATGGATAACGATGACGGTAAGAAACATAAATGTATTAATTTCCTATTAATTTAGTTGTAACGTACTGATGCAATTTTAAAACTCAGAATTTAACCAAAATAAAAGTGTAAATCAATTAATATTTAGTGAATTAGAACTTGAAATTAGGCTATATTTTAAATAAAAAAAGAATCATCATAATCGGATAAGTATTAACTTTAGGAAGTGAGTGAATAAAAAGCTGGATTTTTTTAAAATATATAAATAATAATTGATAGTTAATATTGTCAACTTCAAACTCCAAAAGCAACTTTAAGGGATACAAGATACAATTATTTATGACGTTAACTTATCAATAACTTCTCCATACTATTATGTGACTTTTTAGAAACTACAGAAGCGATCTAGTTCGAAATTTCTCTTCTACTGAGGCGGCCTTCTCTGGGTTGATTAATATTTCATCTCCGGCTAATTCGATCACTTCTCCATTGACTGCTCGATTAATAGCTTCCGCTAGTGTACAGCAGTATAACAGATTATTATAGGAAAAACATGTATTTCAGTTAAAATTATATCAAAACCAATCAGGGGTTTTGAAACGTCTAGGAATCTTGATTAAGCAGTTTATGCCAACTATAAAATAAATATATATTGATCGTATACCCCGATCAATCAAACTGACAAACAGCTGATTGATATCACATGCACAACGTGCGTAACGACATTGAATAGCTCTGCAGTATTACTATCAAACTTTAGGGATCGTTATAAACTTCATGAACATTTCTATTTTAGAGCATACATTTATATGCTACTAGGAAAGACCAACACTACACTTAAAAGTAATAATAACATTACTAAAAATAATGACGGTACTCAGAGAATCCAAAATCAATTGCGCCCAAAGAACCTAACAAGTCCCTGATTGGTGGTTAACTTCCAATCCAACTTAGTTTAAACGGGAGAATGTCTGCAGCTGTTACGATAAACAAAGTTAAGGAACAAATTTTATCTCATTTAACTTGTACTGAACTGATACGTTTAACAGGACTTGATTTAAATAAAATAAATATAAACTGATTACATTAACACATACTCAACATGTATAACGTGATTAAATATTTGCGCACTATTACTATCAAACTATTGGGAACGTTACAAAAACCACGAGCATTTCTATTTTAGAAACAGATTAATGCCCTACTATGGAAGACCACTGCGCCAACTGATTAATGCAGTTCATACGCAACTTATATACTTCTCATAATACAGAAGTAACCTCAAATCTAAAATCATAAATACAAATTTACGTCTGAATCAAATTATTAGGCTTATGTTTCAACAGTAATTTTAATAAAAATGAAAAAGAACCAACATGACATAGGACAGCAACTAAACAAAAACCAATCTAAAAATTAGAAATTGAAACCAATTCAATCGGTAAAAAGGATACAAATGTATGAAATCATCTGTTTCTGGGAGTTATGGTGAACTAGAGCCTCTATGTTGATAGTACCATCTAAAATAACATTGCCCCTTTCCAAGCACATTACAAAGCATGACGTCACTGTTAGGAGGCTGCTAGAGTTGCAAATATCAAACAGATACAATCGATTCCAATACAGTACTCCTGTTATAAAAATACACTAGTATAACTGACTGTATTGAATTCAGGTTAATGTAAAATGTTTATCACAAATGCTACGCAAACCTCAAGTAATTTGTTCCAGTTTGGATAGGCAAAGTCAAAGGTGTTCACGATGAATAAGATCTGAAATACAAAATCACGGGTATTCGTAAGACACACGATTAGTGTCAAATACAATACGATTTGAAGAAAAATACATAATTTGTTAAAAGTAATCGATGCACAACGAATAGTCCAGAATCTATAGAGGATTGAGCATGCACTGAAAGAGTGATTCATTTTTACTTGTGATTGTTGTTGATGACACTTAGAATATGAAAAATCTATGTTGTCATCCCTCCAGTAGATGAACAATTATTTGTGGGGGGGCTAGCGCTAGAACGCCGGGGACACTGCCTCTATCTCATAAAGGGTTAAAGGTAGGAGGATTTAATAAGCGCCATTTTGTTTGAAAAATTACGTTCTACTTAATCTTGTATTACTTTAAACCCCGTATTTGTTGTCGAAATTGAGTACAAGACATATTATTTTTAAAATTTTAAAATGTATTTGTAAAACCAGTCAATTATGTGTAGGCAAAATGCGAAAATAACGTTTAAAACGTGAGTAAAAAGAAACTTTTTTTAAAGTATGAAATACAAGTATAGGATATTCAATTAATAAAA